>APFE031275051.1:0-38299 GCA_000404065.3 Pinus taeda | reverse complement strand
TGGCACTTGAGGTTTGTTCCTTCTAAGTTGTCTTCCAAAACCTGCTCCTGCATTCAGAATCTTCATGACCAAAATTATAACAAATAGAACATTCAATTTCACTTTCAAGGGCGAAAAAGTCATTATAGGTCCTCTTCGTGATTGCAGGCATACTTCTTTGTTCTTGAGCCTCTCTAGTCATGATTGTCTTATAGGCAACACATTGAGCTACTTTGTGACCAAACTTATGGCAAGAGAAACATTGACCATTGAAGAAATTCCTGCAACTATCATCCAACCGATTGTAGTTTCTACTGACATCCATTCTTGAAGAAAATTGGGAAGATTTTACCTGTGGCTGGTTGTAGCTTCTGTTTGTCCTTAAGGTAGCATGACCCCGATTTTCTTGATAGTCTTTGTTCATTCTTGAGGATGAATGTCCCTGATTTACCTGATGAGGCCTTTGCTCACTTCTTCTAGCTGCATCAAGATAACTTTTGGAGGTGGAAGCTTGATATGCTTCTCCATTATATCCCAGACCTGTCTTGATTAGAGGGGAACGTTGCACATTGATAATCTCATCTAGAGTTTCATATCCTTTAACAAATTTAAGATTAAGGGCCTTTGTTTTCTCAATTTCTTTTATAAGGCCAACAATTTCACATTCTAACTTCTCAAGAAATTTCTCTTTTTCATCAAGTTGAAATTGCAATGTATCAATGATCACATTCTTTTCTTCTAACCATGTTTTGAGTCTAGAAATCTCTTCATAAAAGCCATCCACATCTATAGCATCCATGTAATCATCATCTTCGAAGGCCATTAAAAGTTTATAGTGATTACCTCGTTCATCTTCATCGCTATTTGATAGTCCATCACTATCTTCATGAGTGTAATAGCTTTTCTTGTTTGCATTCTGTTTCTTGTTCCATCTAACAGGTTCCTTCCCCTTATCCTTGTGAGGACATTTGGCAGCATAGTGACCTACTCTTCCACAAGCAAAGCATTTGAAAGGTAACTTACCTCGGAATCGTCCAGCACCTCGTTGAATATTTTTGAAAAATTTTGATTCTTTTTCTTCATCTGATATGTGTCCTGACTCATAGTAGACTCCTTGGACAGAAGCCTTGAAGGCAACTTCTCTCCTGTTTGATGGTCCTCCTTTCCTCATTTCATAAGCAGTTAGAATTCCATACAGTTGTGACATTTTAAGGTTTTGAAGATTCTCCTTTTCTTCTATTGCAGAAACTTTAGATTCAAACCTAGGGGACAGAGATCTTAGAACTTTCTCAACCACAATAGCCTCTTTTACTTCTTCACCCAAATTTTTCATATAATTAATAATATCATCTACATGAAGAAAATAATTAGCCACACTTTCATAATTATACATCTTGAGATTTTCATACTGAATCCTGAGGGTTTGAAGTTTTGCTCGTTTTACCTTATCATCTCCTTCATAGCTTAGAACAATCTTGTCCCGTATCTCTTTTGCGGATTTAAACTGCATAACCTTGACAAATTCTGATTGAGATATGCATCCTAATAGAGTATTGACCGCTTTTGCATTTGTTTCATACTTCTTCTTCTCAGTCGGATCTGTAGGAGTTGCTAATGGAAAAGTATACCCTATATCTATGATATCCCAGACTTCTGTACCAAGAGATTGAAGATAGGCAGTAACTCTTACCTTCCAATAAACGAAGTCTGTCCCATCAAAAATCGGTGGCCTGATTGATGCTTCTCTCTCATAGTTGCTCATGATGAAAGATCTTCCTTCAAGCGATCAAGCTTCTTCTGAAAGACCTGCTCTGATACCAATTGTTGGAAATAATACTGAGAGGGGGGGGGGTGAATCAGTATTATCAAATTCTTTTCAATATACCTTCCAGATTTATACTTTAAATTATTCTTCAGATATTTATCATTCATTTGTATGTCAGTACCATATAATAATGAGCAAGTACAAGAAAGATAGATAATCACACCAAGAAACACCAGATATAAGGTGGAAACCCAATGTGGGTGAACCACCTGCTGCAATATGTCTCTATCTTCTTTCAATTAGAAAACTTCTTTTGCAATTGTACTGGTGCAGTCCTTTACCAATACGTAGGCTGCAACCTGCAGAGAGCTACAACCCTCTCTCGTTTTCCAGTTTCTCCTGGAAGGGAGCTATAACCCCCTTTGCTCTTTTTACTTCTTTAGGGACCATGTTTCATGAATTTTCAAACTGGATCCATGGACATCAAATATTCATCAAGTACATACAAATCACCCAATCTCCTTATACAATTGACCAATGAATCACCCAACACTTCAGAATGCCGTAAACAGAAAAGTAATACCAGAAATCTAAACCCAGAATTCTGCTGCAATAGATAAAATATAGTCAACAAAAGTTTCAAGATAAGTCCGCAACTTCACCAAGAGGGGCCTGCGAATATCCGCAGCTCTTCTGAGTCTAAAGTGCACAGATCCGCACTGGTGGTTCTTCTGCTCTGCGTACTTCTTCTCAGGTCCACACTCTCACTGTCTGACAGACAGCGTACTTCCGCACTGTGCCTTTTCTCGCACTGCGTACCTCGCACTTCTCCTTTTGCAGCGCTGCGTGCGGCCCGCACTATCTGGTACTGCATACCTCACACTGAGCCTTTTTCTGCGCTACGTACCCCCCGCACTGCTCCTTCGGATCGCCTGTGGAATTCTGATTAGGGCCAAATTAACTGTCCTCCAATGTGCCACAATCAGTCAGATCCACAGATCTTCTCATGCGCCCGAGAGATCATGATTTATCAATAGATTCACCTTAAGTTTTTTCCTTGATTTAGATCTAGCTTTTAAAATCAATCACCCAAAATTTCAGATCTTAAGATATTCAAATTTCACAAGTGTGTGGCCAAGAGATCTCCTTTCCTTTTTATAGGCAAGCCTTTCACAATACCACGGTCGAAAACCATAGTAACATAATACCATGAACCCAATACCTTGGATCAATATTTGTAGATGCAAAACCACGGACCAAAACCATAGGTCGGGCTAAATACCATGAACCATTCATAAAGATTCCCACGTGCACGCGATTTTCTGCATTGGAGAGAGTGAAACTGGGGTCCGCACCTAATGAACGGAGAACCTGCGTGCATGTCCGCATTCCTTGGTCGGCGTACCTGCGGGTCCGCAACTTCTTCTAGGGTTACCTACGGGTATCTTAATTTCCATGATTTTGAGTGCCTGAACTGAGATCTGCCACATGAGTGAGTTTCCATCAAGTACAACACCTATACCATAGAGCCAAACCAGAATCATAATGCCAACATTGATGTTTGGATGTAACATCACGAATAATAAACAAAAAAAGTAATAATGATGAAGGAATATTGGTACTAATGGCAGCAGTTACATCAATTTAATTGTAAAAATTAATGGTGTTAGAAGGGTCTAATACTGTAGTATTATAGCAGGGTGAGGTATGTATTAATTGGATGAATAATTGGATTTCCTAGATCCAGCTTGATTAGGAAAAGAAACAAGTTCTCCCATAACTTAAATGTAATCCCATAACAGCAAGCTTCAACAAACCATCCAAACCTGAAACAACCCATACATTATTTTTATGATAAAAATTAGCCTAAGATAGTAGTTCTAATGTCAAATTATAAGTAGAATTGGACTAAGAAAGCAACAAGTGAAAAGTACATACTTAGGGGAATAAGGGTTGTTACATAATAAGAGATGGTCTTGTTGGTCAAAAAGGGATAAAATAAATAGGAAAATAAGTAGGAAAAATATGACAATTCTGTGACCCAACAATGTCCAAGCCTTATCACCCCTAAATTGTATAACAGATAAAAACTATAATCCCAATCCCCTATGACCCTTAACACCTACTAATTTTTACTCCTAACGTCTATTATCTAATATATCTTGTAACCATAACAACTATATCCCAAAACACATAACCCTATCACCCTTAACTCTTGAAATGTAAACATTATCACTAATAAACTCTCAATGATAACAACTATACTTGTTAACTAGTAACATATATGATCCATAACCTAATTTGATATACAAACATATTCTCTAACTCCTAAATGCTCTAACCCATAACATATATGATGCATCCAAACCATTTTCATTTTTAAACCTTAAAACAAATAACCCTTATCCCTAAATGCATGTATCCTTTGGACTTGGCATTAATAACCAAAATTCATAAATTACTATATCCACTATAGCTGATAACTACTATATTAACTTATAATCCTTAACACTCTAAAAACTCCCTACCCCTATAAATTCTCACCCTATAACCCCTTAAAAAAACCCACTAACCCTTCACAAATAACCCTAATAAACCTTAACACATAATTCAAAACACCTAGTTTCTAACCCTCATAATTATTAATCCCTCTATCCCATATCCCCAAACACATATAAATCCTAATAGACCCCATTGTGAGACCTTATAAAACTTATCCTTATCCTTATCCCCTATAAACCTTAATAACTAATCCATAATTCTTAATCCCCACACTCACAAAATCTAAATGTTGGCCCCAATCACTACTCACCATTCGACGTGGGTGGATGATATTTGTGATGGGCATGTTCGAAGATGTTCCATGACATTTTAAGAGAGTTTCAACAAATATTCCATTTATGGGAATGAGGAACGATGACAATGAGACTACACGATGAACTTTTATGCAAATGTTGATGATCTCAAAGATTATGTGGGGATACCATGGATCCTTGAGTCTTGAAACCCTTGCATACCGTCAAGGAATGTGCCTAGTCTAACCATGTCAAATTTGATGCATACAAGAACAATTTGAAGAAATTTCAACATTGGCCCCATTCACTGCTCACCATGCAGCATCATTGAATGACATTCGTGATGGGAGTGTTGGAAGGCATTCCATAGTGACATTTCAAAAGAGTTTTAACAAATATTCCATATATGGCAATGAGGAATGATGACAATGAGAATGCATGATGAACGTTGATACAAACATGGATGATCTCAAAGGTTATGCAAGGACATCATGCATCCTTGAGTCTTGAAACCCTCACATACTATGAAGGCATGTGTCTACTCTAACCATGTCAAATTTTTACACATACAAGAACAGTTTGAAGAAATTTCAACATTGGCCCCATCCATTGTTCACTGTGGGGCATTGATGGATGAAATTGCTGATGGGCATGTTGGAAGATGTTCCATGAAATTTCAAGAGAGTTTCGACAAAGATTCCATAAATGGGAATGACAAATGATGACAATGAGACTGCATGATTAACATTGATGAAAAAGTGGATGATCTCAAATATTATGCGAGGACATTAAGCATCCTTAAGTCTTCAAAGCCTCGCATACTATCAAGGCATGTGTCTAGTCTAACCATGTCAAATTTCAATGCATACATGAATAGTTTGAAGAAATTTCAATGTTGGACCCATTCACTGATCATCGTGCAACATCGATGGATCACATCGGTGATGGGCATGTTGGAAGACATTCCATTACATTTCAAGAGTTTCGAGAAAGACTTAAATCCCCTAACCCCTAAGCCTACATTGACCTTTAAATATTTAATCCCTAATTCCTAAAGTACCCTTAATCTCTTAACCTTAGTTAATCACTAATCCCTTAATGCAAAAGCCCTAAATCCCCTAACCCTTAAGCCATCGACCCTTAAACACTTAAGCCCTAATACCTAATCCCTTAATCCATAAACCCTTATGCCTTGAGCATGACTTAAGCATTAATCCCTTAACCCATAATCCCTAAGTCATTAACCATTAAACTACCTAACCTGTAAGCACCAAATCCCTTAGCTCTTGACCCCTAATCCCTTACACCCTAACCCCTAATCCCCTAACCCTTAATCCTTGTACCCTAAATCCCTAAATCCCATAATCCTCAAAGCCTATATTCACTTAACCCATAAAACCTCAATTAATTAACTATTTAGGCACATTCGATGCTAGAAAGGGAGTTAACCAAGGCGCTAATTTAGGTGCAAAAAAAGACGCTAAATTTGGCACTATAACTGGAGTTATTTCTGGGGAAATTTATGGTGTTATTTATGGTGCTATTTATTGTGCTTTTTCTAATGTTATTTCAAACTCTATTCTGGAATTGTTTCTAACGCTATTATTGCCTAAATGTTTTTGTTGGTGTAAACAACGCCAAAAATAGTGCCATCCTGATATATAACACTGAATTTTTAAAAAAATTGGAGAGAAATACACTAAAACCATCCTTGGAAGCAAAAAAGGGAGCTAATCACAGGTATTTGTTGTAGAGTATTCCATCCTCCACCTATTCCCTATCCAAAATTTAATTTCGAGGAAGACAATCATGTCGATCATAAGAAATGATAAAATAATAAAATAATATTAATATTAATATTTACTTAAGGGTAAATCAAATCAAAATGGATTTATGAACGTCCTAATTAATATAATATTAATCTAATCAGAATAGTTATTAATTATTAATCTTGATTAAGGGTTAATAATTTAATTGGACACTAATCCAAGCTTAACTATCAATTGAGCTTAAGACTAATCCAAGCATAACTATTAATCAAGTTTAAGATTAATCATAGAATACCAATGTATCCATGCAAAGTGTGGGTATGTAGCTAGCATACACATACCTTGTATGTATACTAATAATTCTTATAAGAATCAATCACATAAGTCAATCACTCAATAAGTAGGTTAATAACCTAATATAAGATAATAAGATCAAGAAGTGGGCACTCTGTATAATCCATGACGAAAGGAGTGAACTTAATTGTGGGGGACTAGCATTAAAAACAAAGAAATTCAAGCAACCCATCAGGTTAGGTAGAACAATGGATTGTTAATAAATATAGGGGTCTTGCCTAGGTTTGAAACTCAGATAACCTTCTTAACATGATTTTTGGGTGATTTTGTTAAGCTCAAGAGTACAAGGGTAGTCCCTTTGAATTGACCTTGGGCCTTTTCAATGACAGGCAACAAGTCTATCGATTCTCCTGATGAAAAACAAAAAAACTATGAAATTCAAGCAACAAGAGGGGAGCCCCAACTCATGATTATCTAATTTAAAGCATAGGGCATACACTAATGTGTTTTTAAGAAATAGAACACAAGACTAGACAAGATATATAAAAATTTGGCGAAAAGTGTTTTAAGCAATATTCACTTGTATTTATAATATTCATTTTAATGATACAATTTTTTAATACATTAATACAATGTTTTTCTTTTAGATTTTCTTTCGGCTCTTCATGTTTTTGTTAACTTCAATCTGATAATTTAATATAATTGTGGCTCCTTTTTTTGGAATGGTTATATAACTTCCAAGCTCATTGTCATTTCCCTCAATGACTTTGAAATTTTATCAATCTACAAAGTTATCAAAAGAATTCACACACAACATTCAACAAAAGCAAATAAATTTATCATTAATAAATAAAGATAGAGTGTTTAAAAGAAGGTATCGTTATCATTTCCACTTATATTCATTCTTACTTGTGACATGCGTATTCCTTTACCGCTAATTTGTTTTTTAAGAAGGCATATCATGTGGATAAGGTGAACTGGAATCTTTGATCACAATTTCTTAATCAAAAAATAATTCTCAAATTAAACTAAAATCTTTCTCATATACACATTTCGCAAGAACACAACCCACTCTCTTTTTCCTATCTCATACCATATATTTAAACATAAAACTTGAAATATAAAATGATACAACCAAAACACCAACCATTTCAGCCTAATAAGCAACTAAATGTTGATTAATTAATCCACTTATGAGGCAAGATGACATGAAACTCTCATGGCAAGTAACTTGAATCTTAGTACCGGAGCCAAGACGGGTGGCTCATCAAAAAATTTGAGCTTGTGGTTGGGGGATCCATGATACACAAAGATTCATGGATATGAAAGAAATTGGTAAGACCCTTTTTTTATGACCCAATTATAGTAAAATAGGTAAATTTCTTATATCATAATCATATGTTCCAAAAGATCCATTCAATCATGTGATATGAGACAAAATGCAGAAGAAAGAATGGTCATGGCATATGTTTTATGAAGAGAATTCAAGATGATTGAAATATGATATATGTAAGTAACCATCAGTTCAAAGTTTCAAAGGAGAAGAGGCCATGCTCTTCTCATATTCAACATTCAAGAAAACACAAACTTGGCTAACCCCTGCTTTCCATGTAATGGAAAGTACACTTTTACTAATATTTTATCAGCATTTAAATTATTCTCTAACATAGGATGGTATTAAGACTCTAAAAAACACTCTCAAAATATTCTATGATAGTTTTGAAATATTATAAAAGATATATGTGTGAAGTCCTAAAATTTTTAATAAGGTGGGGCTTATATTAATTATTATAGAGATTTCTAGTTTATATTTGGTACAATATTATAATTAGAGTTTCTGGATTTTAGGCATTTGTGGTTTATTTCTTTTGAGTGAAGTCTCAGAGTATCCACAATAGAAACCATATTTCTGTCAACGTTTCAAATCCCAACAGGGATCCATCATCATGACCAATCTGAATGATAATAGAAAAAGAGCTTTGTAAAAAGATAAATAGTTAAAAAAAATTAAGAAATTGGAGTTCCTTTCACAAAGCTCTTCTTCTATCATCATTTAGATTGGTCCTGATGATGGATCACTGTTGGGATTTGAAACGTTGATAGAAATATGGTTTCTACTGTGGATACTCCGAGACTTAGCTCAATTAAAATTTATGTTTTATATTTTATATTTAAAAATAGAAATAAATTATTAATTTAAAATAAGATAATACTTTAACAAAATATATAATCATCATCAATCCAAAACCCCATAACAAAAAAAATAAAATAAAATAAAAATCACTTTACTGACATGGCCCTTAAAATATCTTCCCTTGCGTGTCTATAAAGAGTAACATTAAAAACTCTTATGATGGACATTTATTATAAAATAAAAACGATGAAAAAAAAATCGTTTAAGTCACATCCCTCTTAAAATATAATATTTTAAGACTTATAAAAGTGGTGAGGGGCTGCGTCTTCGCATATTTGAAGTAGGGGCTTTCAACAAAGCTTGCAATTTGAGCTATAGTGCAACTACAGTAGTGCTACAGTAGTGCGCTAGTGCGCTTTGCTGAGTCTCCTCCCTCTTCACCTTGCAGAGCCTCTTCTTTCTTGTTGTTATGAACTAAAAACTACCAGTAACCTTTGACGCACTCTGTGACCTTCACAATGGTACTCCTAGCCTTCTACGATCTTTGGCATCCCTTCGGCTAGTTGATGTAGTGACGAACTTTTATGCAAGAATTACTATCTCAGCAGCACAAATTAAAGCACACAGTACACGGAAGCGGAAAATGAAATAACACTCTTTTATTAAATTTCTTTTAGATATGGATTACACTGGACTTACAGTGTGTTCATACCAGAGATGGAATGTGTTCGCATTTATCAGACTGTTGCTACTCAATATTGAGATAGCTTATTGGAGGCTACCTAGTGATTACACAACCTTTGTCCTTGAACATACACTTAAAACACACATATAGACTAACACACTAATGATATGGCCACTTTAGGTTCTCACCAGTGCTCTCACACTGATGCGCAGGCTTCTCAGCTCACCTAAAAACTTGAGTTCCTCTTGTGATGCAAGCATATCAAACTTAATGTCCACAGTTGCAGAGCAAGAGAAGCTCTCGACTCTCAACTTCAAAAGACACAATAACTCCATCTCTCGATGCCCCGAATGAGCCTGACTCCCTTCATTTTATAGGAAGAAGAGGGGAAAACATCTGACCATCAAACCAACAAGTTGAGTACGAAATATTCTATCAATCACGGAGATGTGGTTCAATATCCACCAAAAGTCGGAGAAGTGCTCCGAGTCTTATGACTAAAGAATCTTTTTCCTATTACAAGATTACAATCAATCCTACGAAAAGCATCTTATCTACAATGTGGATGCATTTTAACCAATTAAGGCCCATGAGGGATCTAGCCATGAATAGTCCTCATGACTGGACAACATAATTACACAGTGGAGCTTTCTGGATAAACCCACGGAAACCTTTTTATGAAGAAGGACTAGCACTGTAGGATGATTCACCAAGAGTTGTAATTCCCAGAAACATATTTCTAAGATAAATGAGGTCATCCCATGCCTTTTTATAGATCCGTCAGACTATCATAGGCTTATTCAGCACATATTGATGATTTATTTTAGTCATGACTAGCCATTCATCATGCCTAGCCATAAATTGTTGTAGCATATGGTGGTTTGGATAATTCAGCAAGTCACTCACTGTGGTACAAGGAATATGAAAACACTCAATGGCATATTTGTGGAAGCATTTGTCACATGACATATGAAAATAACTTTCATAAAAGATTGGATCTATAACAGTGCAATTTACTCCAAAATCTTTCCACCAGTCACCTAACCATCCTGAAAATTGATTTCTTTACATGGTCCTAATTGATCCAAATTTTAATTTTGTAAAATGAGTCTCTTTCTTTCCATCAACATTTAGGAGATCCCACCATAATTTTTTGTAACCTGCAAAATTAAAGACAGTGTCAGGAAAAATAAGATTAGGATTATTTTGTGGCCATAAGATAGGAGAATTTCTGGTGATTGTCTAATATGTGTTTCTGGTTCTGTTGATGACAAAATATCTATAATAAATATTTATGTCTTCCTCGTTCAGACCAGATCATTGTGATGTCAAGGAAATTATTTTTTAATGCCTCTTCTGCTTGGTGAGCTGCAACCATACTGCTGGTATACACCATATCATGGATCCAACAATTTTCCTTGGGAAATACTCTTCTTTCATGCACTAGGTGTAAAATATCTGTATGTGACTGTAGATCTGCATCCAAGACTTTTGTTTGTCTTAGCTGCCAGGTTGGCTTTCAACTCTTCTTGTAGTCTTCCCAGCTTTGGTCTTCTTTGATAGTTCTGAGAACTTCTTATTGTTTATCTGGGTCCCATTCAGTAACAATAACAAAAACATGTTCTTGTTCTTGTGGCTGGGTTTGTATGTATTCTCGACTGAGAAAATCAGGTAGACAGTTGTCTACTCCTTTGATGTGTTCTACTTCGAAATCAAAATTGGCAAAGAGGCTTGCCATCTAGAGAATTTGGCTTCTCTAGGCTTCTTGATATCCTTATTAAGCACTTTCTTTAGGGCAGTTGCATTTGTCCTGAGAAGAAATGATTTATTGACCAAATGGATCTCGAATTTGTCGATGCTATTCCATGCTACTTTCACCTCTTTTTCTATAGTAGAATATCTTTTCTCAGTGGGGTTCCATGTTCCTGAAGTGAATTGGATAACCTGTTCTTCATTATCTTTTTTTTGTTTTAATATACCCCCCATCCAATATTGTTGGCATTGGATTCTACAATCTTATAAGCTGCATCATCAGATATATATAGTATGGGAAGGTTTATGACTTTGGCTTTAATCTTTTGAACTAATCTGATATGGATTGGAGTCCAAGGTTCAGGATTTTTGTGCAGACTCTGATTTAATAAGCTTCTGTCCTTGGCGCCGTCTTGATAGAAATTACTTGCCTAATTTAAACAACCAAGAAATCTTTGTAGTTGCGTCTTGTCTGTAATGATGTATGGAAATTTGTTAGAGAATTCCAAAGCATGTTTCTGAAAGGAGATTTGGTCATTGAATATAGTATGGCCAAGAAATTTAATGGTATTTTGTAAGACTTTGATTTTATTTTTGCTTAATACAAGACCATTCCTCTTTATTGTATTTACAAAGGTCTGTATATGTTTAAAATGATCTTGCAAATATTTTGAAAAAATAAGTATATCATCTATATACACAATCAACCAATCGAAGAAGGGTTTGAATATAGAGTCCATCACCTTCTGAAACTTGGATGGTACATGCTTGAGGCCGAAAGGCATCACATTCCATTCATAATGTCTGGCTGGGACACTGAAAGTTGTTTTGAATTTATCCTTCTCTGATATGGCAACTTGCCAAAATCCTGATTTCAGATCAAACTTGGAAAATATTTGTGCTCTTGCTATTCTGCTTATTAGACCTCCTTTGTGGGGAATTAGATATGTATTATCTGCTAGTAGTGAGTTCAAAGGCTTACAATTGATGACTAGCCTTGGGATGCCTCTGATTTGTTCTGCTCTTTTATTTACATAGAACCCATAACAATTCCACGGGCTCTCTAATTCTATGATCAATTTCTTACTCAACAGATTCTTGATTTCTTTTTCGCAGAGCTCATGATATTCCTTGTTCACCAGAATTGCCTTACTTTTACATGGCTTACTTGTATATTCTATTTTATAAGGAAATTCTACACAATATTGCTTTATGTGCCAAAAAGCATTTGGATCTTCTGCACAACACTTTCTCAATTTGTGCCTTTAATTCTGAAATCTTCTTTTGCATTGTTGGTAAGATTAACTATTGTGAGATATGAATGGTGGATTTCATATCCTTTAGATATGTTAGTTTAGATTCAGCTTTCTTTAGCTCTTCCATAGTCTGGACCATTGTTGAGACTCGTGGAGCTGAGACATATGGTAATTTAATCTTTCTCGAGCCGTCCGAGGAGGTAGGAAGAGTAATAAAATATCTACCCTTATTCATTTTTGTTCTAAATGAACCATGTGGTTCAACAACAGCCAAAAATATGTTACCTAAAATACAATCAACAAGGATATCAGCAACTGCAAATTTTAATTTTATGCAGTGATTATCAAAGCAGATAGATGCTTTGGGAATTTCATACTTCAGCGTTTTACTTCCCAAGCCAATAAATTTTCTTTTTGTTGTCATCCAATATTTAGCAAGGATCGATTTTGTATTTAGAATATTCACATCTGCTCCAGAATCAATGAGAGTAGTCAAATTGAACATTTGTCCCTATATGCAAATATTTATTTGCACATGATGTTGCTGGTACTCAATGGCGAGTATCCTCATCTCCTGAAAACCTGAAGTAATATCTTTTCTTCCTTCATAAATCTATACATTTGGTCTGTAAAATTCTTTTGTATCATATTCTTCTATAGGATCTGCTCCATCAATGGATTTGCCTTTTTCTAACCTCACAATCTGAGATTTAAGAATAGAAATTTTGGATTTGAGATTGTGAATTTCATGACTCACCTCCCCCAAGGTAAGCACGCGAACCTTATCCTATTGTTTATGCCTTTGGAATGATTTTGCATTCTTTTCATAAGAGTCCTCAATGAAGAGTGGCTTCTTTGAAGAACTTCTGCTGGAAGATTTCATTTGGTCCATGAAGGCTTCCATAAGGCAATTCTTCATTTCTCCTTCTTCCATAGCTTTTATTTGGGACAAGATTTTTATCTCATCTTCTTCTGTCTATACCATAAGAATTTTTTCTTTGTATGTCTGTGGCTGTATATCTTCATCAGAAGATACATTAGAAACTTTAGATTCAAAAGAGAAAATACATTTACAATTTTCAGAATATGAAGAGTCACAAGCATTTGCATAAAAAATTAATTCTTCAACTTCTTCTTTTGAAGTATATACAAAAATAGAATTAGAACTCTCAACAAATGAGTCAAGCAACTGTTTCCACTGAATCTGGGGATGTTCCTTGATCACCACATTGGGGCAATGATCAGTTTTATGATTTCTAGACCCACATCTCATGCAAAGATACTGAGCCTCTGTTTTTGGAGTTTTTAATTTTTTATTATCAGGCTGAGATTTCTTGCCTCAATTTCTTTTTTATTCTTCACCTACTGGACAATTATTTGCAGTATGTCCTTTTTTGCCTCACAACCAACATATCAATATATTCCATTTTTCTTTATTGGCACTATGCAGGTAAATTTCAGATGGTTTATAATAATGTGTCCTAGGGACATATTTATAATATCCCTTTCTTTTATGTTGTCTGAAAGATCGGCCTTTCTTTTGAAAGTCTTTTCTGGTTGATAAATTCTTTTCTTTCTTGGCTCGTTTCTTGATTTTTCTCCTTTTTACTAATGGATCATCAAGAGATAACCCATACTTTCTGCACAATGATTTGTTTTCGGGGAACCTGGACAACTTTTCTAGAGACTTATTAAATTTTGCGCTTGTACAAAGACCAACCATAGTTTTAGTAATAATTGAATATATTTGTCCCCATGTGTAAAACCCAAAAGGCATTTGAAAAAATTCTTGTAGTCTGAGATAGTCAACAAACCTGGAAGGAAGTGCTACGAGATAGACTTGTTTCCATAGAAAATTCTTTGAGTCTCTAACTTCATAGATTCTCTGCATCCAATCCCGATGGAAGTCTTCATATTGGGATATTTTATTACACTTGAGATTCATTAAAATGATCTCATGCTTATCGGCTATTTCTGCCTCAGAACCACACCAGTGCTCAACAATCATGGAGGTCAAGGCTCCAATCATTTTTTTTTGTACTGTCCCATCTAAATTATGAATTATATTTCCTTACTCGTCTTTGAGCAGCTGTTCTTCCATCTGTTTAATTAAAGCAAGAGAGGATTTTGTTTCCCACCATTTTGATAGTGTGCCTGTGAAACACTGGATAATTTTTTTGCAGGCTTCTACCTCAGTTTTTCCTCATAAACACATAAGTTTATACTTTGTAAACATCATGTCTACCATTTTTCTTATCTAGCCTACACTGAGGTTATGTATATTCCATCCTTATGAGAATCAGGGAAGAAAGTGTGGGTTTCAGGCAGTTTGCCTTTTCCTCTGATATCAAGTGCTAAATACATGTTGTACTGACTTTCTAGAGGCTCATATATAGGCATAAATTATGGCTCTTTTTCCTCTTCCTTAAATAGACTTGCTATAGAAATATGTTCACTTGAAGTCTCAACTTTTTTTGGTTCTTGGGATGCAACTTCTTTGGGGAATAGAAAAGGAAATATATCGATTGGCTTGATAGGATCCTAAATACGGACACTTGCTTTATGCAGAAAAGAAGAAGGAACTGGTTTTTCTATTTTGGATATAGATAATTGATTCATCTTCTATACCAGTTCATTTATTTGTCTAGATGTAGAACCAATATGTTCTACCATTTTGTCTTCAACATTCTCTAGCTTTATTAGAGATTCTATAACATATCCTCTAATTATTGAAGTAGATTGGTGAACATTATTCAAGGAATTATTTACAAAATTTAAAGAAACTTGGACAGTATCAAATTGTTCTTTGACCTCTTTTGATTTGGCTATGTTCATTTCAAGACCCTTCACGACTGTGTTTTTCCAATTCAGATGTTCAAAAGTTTTATGTATTCTGCCATCAGTGCCAGATGCATTGTCATCCTTTAATACTAATGGTATTGCTTTGGCGGAATTTTGTCCTTCTCCAAGCACTATGCCTTTGTATGGGGGAAAGGTTGTTGGTGTTTC
The DNA here is from genome assembly GCA_000404065.3 of Pinus taeda. Classification (NCBI taxonomy): domain Eukaryota; kingdom Viridiplantae; phylum Streptophyta; class Pinopsida; order Pinales; family Pinaceae; genus Pinus; species Pinus taeda. The sequence goes on along the minus strand of APFE031275051.1, from coordinate 22,861 downwards.
AACTTTAAGGCCATCTAATGCTATCCAAGAATGTTGAGATGAAGTGGATGCATCAGTCAATAAACCATTTATTGTCGTCTCTTTTCTAACCAGACATAGAATGAGATCCATGTATTAGTACATTCCATGTGGTTTTTCCATTCTTGAGACAATTTTATTTTCTCTGGAATAGAATGACTGGAACCAAATTCTTCTGCTTTTGGATTTGGAAAACGATCCCAATTCAACATGGCTTTCATCCATTTGGAAAGGATTTTATTTTTTAGACATCCATCCATTAAAGTGAATAATTTGTGCATCTTCATGACCGCTGGTTTTTTGCAGTCATCCGGAACAGAACCAAATTGGCAATCTGGTATAAGGCCATTAGCTCGCTCAAGATAACCAAGACCATATCTTGGTTTAGCTGGTCTCATTATTGAAAACATTTGGGTTAACCTCAGATATTCATTTCCCAATATAGGAATCTCATAAAGGGAGAAGATTCAATTTAAGTACCTTGAGGGAAGCTCGAGGTCCCATGAATATGGCTAGAGATATATTTTTAAATAATATAATGATTTGTAATTTAAGAGAAAAAAGTATAGTCACGAAAGAGTATATATGTGGAATCACTTTGTTGGAAGTTGTGTAATTTTATAATTAGTATAGCATTAAATATTATTATACATGGAATTTTATTTTTATATAATTTGGGTATATTGAAAGTTTTTTAGGTATATATAAATTAATTTTATATCAATCGATTGACTATCTTTTCATTATATTATATTGTGAATAATACTAAGGGAGATCACTCTTTTATACTTGGGTGTTCAAGTCCAATGGTTCATATGGTTAAGAGCATGATTGAATTTCTTTCATAAGTGTCTTAAGAAATTGGGTCAAGTCTTACTGTTAGACCCCACTAGTATATCAGAGAGTTATAATACTTTACTCTCTTCTATCTCTAGGACTTTCCAAACCCAACTTATGTAGCTAGTCAACAAATTCCCTACATTTTAGCTTCCAGAAGAAATTTGGATATTTTGTCAGCACAATAATAATTAGTTGGGAGTAATACTCCATTAGGAGTAGTACTTAAAAAAAGTTAAGGTTTTGTTGACACCATTACAAGAGATCTATCTCAAAAGATTCTTGGTGTTGTGTTGGTCACTTGGATCTCCCTCTTAAATAACCCCTTTTTTGTGGACCCAACGATAAAGTAATTCGAGCTATATGTGAACAAAACCCTTTCAAGCCATTGATCACAATGAAATAAGTGGAAAATAATAATTCCATAAAATATTAGTGGCCCCATGGTTCAAACCCACAACCTAGCCAACTCAAAGAATCAACAACAAGCCCAAAGTTCTAAACACTTAGATTATTATGTGCTTGCTAAAATCTCAATAGATCATAACTAAACATTAATCCAACCAAGGAGGAAACCCCAACTCATGAAGTGCTTGACACACATATGTCATTTTAGAATAGTCCTAACCAACACTTTTAGGATCAAAAGTCATGGCATCGGTTTCCAAAAGTTGACATGAACAAATTTGATGGGTATTACTCATCAAGTGTGTTACCCAAATGGAACATTATGGGCTACTATATTTGGATGTTTAATGTTTGTTGTAGTGCCAATGATATAGAAGGCTCATAAAGGCTACATTGTTTAGACCCAATGTGTGCAAAGTACTTTATGCTCATTTTGAATATAACACTTAACATTTGGGACACATGGAAAAATTGCACCAAACCAATACGTTCGTGGAATACATTATGACCTTTGCGTAATTGATAGTCCACATGAAGGGCCAATTTAATTTGAAGGATGTTTCATCAATGATCTCAAGGAAGCAATTCAAGCACATGGCATTATGCAGTGCCCACACACATGGTTAAAAGCTTGTGATAGAGTTAAAGTAGCTAAGATAGTGATCCATCCACAAACCAAGGGACCTTTATTCACCACTCACCCTAGTCCCCTTAGTGGCAACTATCCCAATTCATTCAAATTACAGTTTGTATGCATTCACAAGTTATGTTTCAAACAGATGGTAGAACATCATTGCCTCCATATTTCTTAATTATGATCAATGTTATCTCAAAAGGCATAACTATAAAGAACATAAATTATTTTTAATTAAAAATAGATCAAGATATAATTTGTCATCTATCTTGCTTATTTTTGGGTGGAGAAAAAAATTAGTAATAGGTCCTAGTTTAGAGATTTGGAGTTCGTAACTTTTTAAAACCATTTTTAGACATTAAATTAAAACTAAAAAAAAAGAAGAAAAAACAACAAGCAAAAGTTAATAGCAACATGTAAAAGATTTGCATAACCATGAGGTGTAGGCCTATTGTTTTGAGTGGGGTTGTCCCTACCAGGTCTGAGGTTCAAATTTCATAGGGAGGGATTAGCTTAATTGGTAAATTCCTCATAATTAAAGCATATTTGCTATTGAGAGGACACGATTTCAATTCTTACAACATTCTTGGGATTAGGCTTTGTGGTTGAGCCAAAAAAGAGTGATCCCTTAGAGTGGATCTACTTGATATTTGCTATTAGAAAAACACAGTTTCAATTCTCACAACATTCATGGGATTAGGCTTTGCGGTTGAGCAAAAAAAAAGTGATCCCTTCTAGTAGATATGCTTGATCACTAATTTCTGAAATCCATAAACCAAAAAAAATCAATACATCCATCCATCCTCTTTATGATAATCCCTCCCTAGTATTTATTATGATAATCCCTCTTTCCTATTTATGATAAAAATTAATAATACCATAAAAACCACTTAAGTCACATGGCTCTTGAAAAATTATATTCTAAGACTTTTGTGTGGGTATTTATGATAAAAATTAATAATACCATAAAAACCACTGATGTCACATGGCCCTTGAAAAATTATATTCTAAGACTTTTGTGTGACACTTAAAATGAAATATAGTGGCAATGGCATCAAAGTATGGCATGTAACGATGGCATAATCCATGACGTTTGTGAACTAAACTTTGGAGGATCGGCATGAATAACAATCAAATTTAAGCAACAAGGGACCATAAGCAATTTTTAAAAGCAGATTTGATGAATAATCAATTGGAAAAACCTTTATCATTTTATTAAAATTCTTTATCTTATTTGTCTCACCATAAACTATTCCAATAAATTGGCATCAATAACTATCATATTCAAGCCACCATAGGTAAGCCCCATTGCCGTGATTATCCAATTTCAAACATGATGCAATTTTGCAATTTTTTTTTAAGAAAACGTGATGAATAATCAATAGGAAAAAGTTTATCTTATAACTCGTTGATCATTTTATTATAATTTTTTTCATCTTTTCTTTTATTTTATTAACTCACTGTAACTTATGCATGTTTACATATAATGATGTAAGATTTTTTCAGATTGGTAAAGACTTAAAGTCCACCTTTATCCAAATTGAAATACTTTGATTTGACAATTCTCTTCTTGGATCTAGTTCAACTTTCTAAATTCAAGTTCCCTAGGTGTAAGAGTTCCTAATTTGGATATATTATGGTTTTGTAATATTTTCCTTTAGTAAATGCTGTTATTATGGTTTTGTAATATTTTCCTTTAGTAAATGTTGTTATTATGGTTTTGTAATAAGTTATTTCGAGCTTCGTTTTTTGGTAGGGTTAGAATAATGGAATATATATGAGTTTTAATTAGTGATTTTTATAAAGGGGTAATTTAACCGTGTTCAATTTTGTAGTTATGGTAGGTCTTATACGTTGTTAATGTCATTTTTACTGTTTAGCTTTTGAAATAATTAATATAAGACATGTTCTTCATGTTAGTATCAAAAGAAAAAAAAAAAATGAATTTTGAATTTTTGGCTCCAAACTTGTCAATTCGGCCCTAGTGAAGAGACACCCATTCAGATAGGTGGAACACTATATATAGAGCAGTGAAGCTTGTCCATAAGTCACCATTCAATATCTCACACAAGAAGACATATTTTTGGCATCTAAGTGAAGAAGAAGAAGGATGAAGAAGGACAAGAAGGATGAATTCATCTCTAGCATCTCTCTCTCAACTTCGTAGGTGTGACTTTCTAGGCATATTCTGGGTAGGAGGTCGAAATTTTGGGCAACAAGACCAATATTATAGGAAGATTATTCTAGGCAGTAGGGCTGATATTCTAGGGGTTGGGTTTGTGGACAGATTCTAAGACACCAAAATTCGGCCTAGGTAGATCAAAGAAGATCGATTTTATTGCACAGAAGATTGACTTGAAAATAAGGTTGTTTGACTAGGTTTGACCATAGCTTTGTTGGTCAATTTGACCATCATAGTTGACTAGCAAAAGTAGGTGTATCTCTTGTTGAATTGAAGAACTTATCTAAGGAGAAGGTGCTTGGGTTTTTCCCCCAAGTGGGTTTTCCTGGGGTAAAACTTGTGTTGTCTTTATGCATTATGATCTCTACTGTCCTTATGCATTTATGGTTGAATTATTAAAGTGAAATTGCTTAATGATAAACTGGAAGTGCTAAAAGAATATTTACATAATTAAAAGTGATTATAAGTATTTCAAAAAGTAATGCTTATATCTACTGCACTTAAAAAATAAACATGGTATTAGAGCTTTAGTGAAGGAAAGGACATTGAGACAACTTTTAAAGAAACTTTGGTAAAGGATCACTCTTGAAAAATACCTACATCTACAATCTAATTGCTTATCCATGACTATGGGTTCCTCTATGAAGTCAAAGAACAAGTTGGAAGGAGCTACAAATTTCAGGCTTGGAAAACAAGGATTGATCTCATCCTTGCAAAGAATGATGTCTTGGATATTATGATGGGCAAGGTTACTAAACCATCAAATGATGAAGGGAAAGCTAAATATGAGAAGGAAGACATCACAAATGAAATTATTATTGTAGATTCTATCATAGATCATTTGATTTTGTATGTCGCAAATCTTAATACTTCAAAGAATATGTATGATGTCCTAGTATACATTATCAATAACATTGGTCAAGTAATGAACTTGAAGAATGAGCTTCATTATGTTAAGATGTCAAGAAATGATACTATATCCTCATATTTCATGAGGATCTCTCAACTAAGAAGTCAACTTCAAGCAATTGATGAAATCATTTCCGATAAAGAAATTGTGACTACAACAATTAACGGTTTTCCTGACTCATGGGATTTGTTTGCTTCTAGTATTTGTGGCAAGAAGGAGATTCCAAGATTTGAAGAACTATGGATCTCGTGTACTCAAGAAGAATCTAGACTTGTATCAAAAGGAAAAATTCATAGATTTGAAGATGGTGACTCTCAAGATTTGGTAGCAAGTTCCAAGAAGGTTGGAGGAGGAAAGAAATTTGGTTTCCAAATTAGAAATGAAGGGAGAAGATCTAAAGGTGGAATACCTGCTCCTCAAGGAAGAAAGATATGTCTAAGATTCAATGCTATCATTTTCACAAATATGGTCATTTTAAAAACCAATGTCCAGAAGGATCAAATGATAGAAAGAGAAAAGGAAAGAAACATATTACCACAACAGAAATTGATAAATGATTGAAGAAATCCAAGAATGAAGATTCAGGTGACAAATATTTTTTTCTATTTTCTACTCTTATAGAATTTGCTGCATATAGCAATGATTTGTGGCTAGTAGATAGTGGTGCCTCAAGACACATGATGGGATATCTTGATAATATCACAAGTCTAATGGAAAGAATCTTATCTCAGAACGTAGAGCTTGGAGATAACAATAGTTATGCAGTCAAAGGCATTGGAAAATCATCCATTGAGTTGGAATCAAGTGAAACATTCATCTTAGCAACATACTGTATGTACCAAGTTTAAAAAATATTTTGTTTCTATTTCATGTTTGGAAGATAAAGGTGATAGAGTAGGATTTGTTGATGGAAAAGTTCTAGTATGACCCAAGGGCTCAAGTATAGAATATGCTAAAGTAATTGGAGTTTGTGAAGGAAGGTTGTATATACTCTTGAAGCGGGCTGCTCAAGCATTAGTGAATAATGACATCAATCCATGTGAACTTTAGCATAGAAGATATGCTCACCTTCACTATAGATCTTTGACAACTTTAAATAAAATGGTTTTAGGTGTTCCAGAATTGTAGATGGAGCATGAAGGTGTATGTAAAGGCTATTCACTTGGGAAGAATGTCAATAATCTTTTTCCTAAAAGTAAAAGTAGGTCCAAGGATATATTGGATCTAGTTCATTCTGATGTATGTGGTCTAATGCCAATGAAATCTCTTGGAGTCTCTCTGTACTATGTAACTTTTATTAATGACTTTTCTCACAAGACATGGATTTACTTCATGAAAAATAAGATGAATACTTCAGTAAGTTCCAAGAATTCAAGGTTCAAGTTGAAAATTTGTTAGGAAATAAAATCAAAATTTTGGGATCAGGCAATGGAGGAGAATACATTTCCAAGGAACTCGTTTCCTTTTATAAAGAAGTTGTGATTAAGAGGGAGTTGATAGTCCCATACAATCCATAATAAAATGCAGTTGTTGAAATAAATAACAAGTATATTGAAGAATATGTTAAGGCAATGATGCATGATCAAGACTTGACCATGTTCCTATGGAGTGAAGCATCCATGACAACAGTCAATTTTCAAAACAAAAGTCCTCATCAAATCTTGGAAGATACGATTCCTGAAAAAGCATTCAGTGGATGAAAACCAAAGGTTGGACATTTGAGAACCTTTGGTTGTCTAGTTTACATTCATGTAGCCAAAGATAAGATGAAGAAACTAGAGTCTTCAGGAAAGAAAGAAATATTCGTTGGGTATAACGAGTAATCAAAGGCTTATAGAATCTATGTTCTAGGATAGCGATAGGTTGAAGTAGCAGGGACATTAGCTTTGATGAGAATGTTTCCTACTAGAAGCCTAAAGAAGTTATTGTGGACTCAGATGATGATGAATAACATGAAGCTCCCAAGGAATAGGTTTCAAGCCCATCGAGTTCTTCAAAGCATCCTACATATCATCAAGAAAAGCCAGAAGGGCCTACAACTAATGGATCTAGTTGTTGTTCCTAAAATCAAAAAGAGGCTAGTTTGGTTAAGATCTACCATGCCGAAAGTGGAATGACATGCAACACCATGTGGTACCTCCAAGGAAAGCAAGAAACCGAAGAGGTATTTTGGATATGTGACATTGATGACTAATCTCATTGATTCTAAACCTTCCACCTATTAAGAAGCAACTATCCAACAAGTTTGAAAGGATGCGGTGATGGAAGAATACCAATCTCTTATGAAGAATTATTTATGGGAAATTGTGCCTAGACTTGAAGGAAATTTAGTGGTGACCTCCAAATGGGCATACAAGATTAAGTATGCAGTGGATGGCAATATTGACAAGTACAAGGCGATATTTGTTGCTAGAGGATTCTCCTAGAAAGTGGGAGAGGATTATGATGATAATTTTTCTTCAGTTTCCAGGTACACTACTATTAGATCTATTATTTCCATTGTTATTTTTACGGGTTGGAATTCATATCAGATGGATGTAAATACTTATTTCCTCAATGGTCCGATTGAGGAATAAGTGTACATACAACAACTTCAAGTTTTTGTGGTTCATGGGAGAGAGTCTCACATTTTCAAATTGAAGAAATATTGTGTAGACTTAAGCAAGCACCTCAAACATGGTATTCTCGAATTGATCACTACCTGGAAAGACTTGGTTTCTCCAAAAATGATGTTAATCCAAACCTATATATCAAGGTTGTGAAAATTGAATATGTGATTTTATTGTTGTATGTTGATGACTTATTTCTAACAGGTATAGAGCATTTCATTATTGAGTGTAAGAGAATTTTTTCCTCTGAATTCAATGTGAATAATATTGGGTTGATGCACTACTATTTGAGGCTAGAAGTATGGTGGGAGCCTAGTGAAATCCTCCTTGGTCAAGGAAAAATATCTTGCAGAAGTTTGGAATGATGGACTATAAATCCATGGCAACTCTCATGGTGACTGATCTAAGGATTCTGAGAGACTCTGATTCAGATTTGGTAGATCCATCCATCTATCAGAAGTTGATTGGCTCAATGATATATTTGGTTAATACTATGCTGAAATTTTCTTAGCAGTGAACACCTTGAGCTAGTTATAGGTGGAACCAAGACATGCTCATTGGATTGTAACAAAACATGCATTGAGATATTTGTGTGGTAAAGTTAATTATGGTTTGAGATATCTCTCAAATAGTGATGTACAATTGTAGGGATATACAGACTTTTATTGGGCAGAGAGTGCAGAAGACAAGAATAGTATATCTAGAGGTTGCTTCAATTTGGGCTTCGCTATGATTTTGTGGATGAGCAGGAAGCAAACATTTGTTTCACTCAGCATTGTGGAGGAAAATTATATTGCAACCAATTTAGTGAGTTGTGAAGCAATGTGGCTTTGAAAGTTACTCGCAGGACTACTTGGTTGGAACCAACCATGACATATTATGATAATCAAAACTATGTAAAGCTTACAGAAAATCCAATTTTCCATGATCAGTTGAAGCACATCAAGATCAGTACCACTTCATCTGTGACATGGTGTAGAAGGGAGCAGTGATCTTTATCTATTGAATTATTCTCTATATTTTTTTCATGACCTTTCCCCAAATTTCCTTAAACTATATGAGATACAATCATGTCCATTGATCTACATATTAACGAGATGACATTAATTCTACCTCATGCCTACCACCTTATATACATCATATGACTTTGACCTTGAGGACTAACACCAAATGTAGGTCAAGAAACAATTAAACAATCCATGGCAATTAATGGCCATTTTCCATGTTAGATGTGACTTCTATATCATGGTTCTTGGTGGCACCTCAGCCCCATAGATTGAATGACCTATGAACAACCTTTTTAACTCAACCCATGACTCTGTAATAGTTTCCAACATCAAACAATCTAAAATTTTGATTAAAGAAAATTGAGATGGGGTTAAAACTTTCCTTTTGGTGTTGTATGATTTCTTGGAACCAATGGTTTTCCCAATCACCACTCAAAATATACAAATGCACCATCAAAATAACAAAATTTTATCATTGCTCCGTTATCAATGTTAATTTTTATGTCTCCTCCTTTATTAATGAACATTTATTGTCATCAAGATAGTCATCGTCGATGACAGAAACATCAATCACACCTTTATTGATGCATCCCTTATTGACGAGCCTTCTATTATTGATTACTATATCAATATATGTCTAATTGGTCTTGGATTTATAAAAAAAACTTATATCGATGAACTCTTGATCAATATTGTGACACCCCTTTCATTACCCAAAATTTTGTATTGTAATTAAGAACATATAATGTTGTTGTGCCAACATTGATTCTATGATGTTAATCTCTATTATATGATGTAATGTTTATTTTTATTAATAAAATTATATAGTTGAGGAAAAGGGACAACCAATAGATTATGATTCCTTAGGGAGGGTGGAAACTTGACTTAGGAAATATATACGTTGGGTGAACATTTCCCTTTTATTTTATGGTTATTCTTCCTGGGACATCAAAAGTGTGGGAAGATTAAGGATCAAGGTGTGATTATAAAAATAAGAGGGAGGAGAAATAAAGGGATTATTCTCCTTAGTTCTTAGTTTCTAGTTTTTCTTTCTTCTATTACTCTCTCATGCACTTGTCTCTCTCACTCATAAATTCAAATTGGCATGAGAATTGGTGATAGTGTGTGTAAAAGGAATTGAATGTTTTACAAAAAAAAAATCTTTGAATTAGATGGCTCTAAGGACTAAGAATGGTCTTGTTATTGTTTAGACAAACACCCTCCAAAATTTTGCTTACACATGAATTTTGGAGCCTACTGGGGATGTTACAATTTGTCATTCCATGGCCACTTCATGGTTGTCTAATGTTTTTCAAAGTATTAATTCTTCTTCTAAGTGTCAAAGTCACTTACTCACACATGTTCTATCTTCGATGAATTCACAAAAACACATCTTTTATGCAAGCTTAGATAGGCATTGTGCAGCTCTTGAAGGTAAGGCTTGCGCAATCACTAGTGACAATATTACACAATCCATAAGCATAGTGTACTACGTAATACATATTGATAAATAGTGTGCACTATACATGGAAAATCTTCCTCACTTCTATTGCAATTGTACTTCTATTTCAATGAGTTTTCTCAATTGATGCTCTAGCACACCTTTATTTTCGGAAGTGTTGCTTTCACATTCACAATTTTCATTTTTTCTTGCATTCAATTTAATAAGTGTAATTTTCATGATATCTTTTCTCTAGCATGTGTCATTTTTAATTTATTTAATACTTTTCAAGTGTCATTTTCACTTTTCTCTTACTTTCGCAAGTGTCATATTTTGGTTAGGGAAGTGTCACATCTGGTCAAAGGGAGTCATTTGTACATTCTTGAAGGATAGTTTTGATGCATTCTCCTACACTATTGTGTCATATCCATCATACATACATGCATTAGACACACACCCAAAGTCTTGAGTGTTGTTTCAATAGTGTCGTCATTGTCATTGCAAAGTATATATTAAGTGTGGCACTTGGAGGAGAATGTTGTTTCAACGTTGCATTAAGGGGATCATGTTGATTATGAGTGACTGAATGTTCAATTTTGTTTTTTTTATTGTTCTAAGTGTGTGATCATGTTAAATTCCAACCTTGGTTTCATCTCTACCTCAATAATCCCACACTTTTGGAAAGTTCCATGCCCGACCAACCTGAGCTCACTCTTCCCCCTTAAACTATGCATTGTTATGTTGCAAGCTTCAAGCATGCATCCCTACCTCTTGAAACTGCATAATTCACATTTAATTACTCTAATGACTATGCATCATGCATTCACAGTGCTCAACGACTGCCTCCTGCCCCTCATAATTGAGAAATATTGCCTCCCAGTTAGCCTTTGTCTGCACATTATGTAGTTGCAAACAATATCTTCCCTTACCCACGCAATTGCATAATCTACTGGCTCTCTTTCTCTCCTGAACTTCTCTTTGCATAGTTATAGTGGGAAAGCCTATCACACTGTGACCCTCAACTGTGCAATCTTGTATCTTGGGCCTCCAATGTTTCACATTGCATAATCACAAGCATTAGTCCCTCACTCCTGACCTCTTGAACTGTGCACTAAGCAATCTCGAAGACCTCCTCCCTATTCAATAGTAAGTTCCAAGTAACTCAGTGGATTTCATGAAGAAGGTTAGACTAGGATATTTATAGCTGATGTCATCTTGTCATGAGTGAATTTCATATGCAGGTACTATACTTTAACATGACAGGATGATTCTCAGAAAGGAGGAGAAGGAGACTATGCTAGAAGACACTTGTGAAGCGGGAACCATGAAGAATTCTTCAAGAAAGAAGATGAAGGGACATTAGCTTGTGACAGAAGATCAAAGATCATGATCACATGAAGACTCCATACTAATTCAAGACCCTTTGGAGGGTGAAGATGAAGAAATAAGAAGATCCCATGGAGATGACACACTAAACAAATCTATCATGAAGATTGAAGACAAAGAAACAAGAGGAATATCTTGGAATATCCACTTCATTATGAATTACATGTCATTGTTGTCAAGTTGTCACTTATGCAAGTGTCGTCATAGTGTCATGTGTCTCCATGTGTCTTGCGACATCATTTATGGATGTAATGATGTAATTATCAAAAGGAAAGGACAAAATGTAATGTGTTGAATTTCAAGGGTCATATGCAGAATACTAAAATTCACACAGTCATATATGGACAAAAGAGTCTTTAGGAAAAGTACAAAAGTCATATAGAAGTCCAAGGGTCACATTAGAAGTATAAGATTCATGAGGGTAACTCAAGAGTCATAGGGGGTATGAACGGTCATTCCTCTTGTTATAAAAGAAACCTTGTAACTCAAGCAAAGGGCTTTTGAAGTCATAGATTTTGGAGAGCTAGCCTTGGCTTCTCTAACTTGGCATAGGGGAGAAGATAATTGTTTAGAGAAGCAATAAGTGACTTAATGTTCCACTATTGAAGCTAGTGTCTCAACATTGTAAATGTGTACTTGGATCTTTCACCTAATAATTAGAAGCTCATTGAGCCAACACATTTTCATGCATGTATCATGAATATTGAAAGACTATTATTCAGATGTTTATGGTATATGTTTTGTTAAATGTACCAAGGAAATTGAATTACTTCATTGCCTTTGGAACTTCTCCTGTTGAATGTGTATTGTATTTTATTTAATGTTCATTGTGTCTATGTGAAATATTTTTCTAGATAACTAATGAATATTTCCTTGCTCTCATGTGCCTCTCTTAGTATAGTACTATTATTTTCCTTCTAGAGACCCACTCTTACTTCCCTATTGTGAAAGTATCCTTTTACATTTTGCAATTGTTGCTTCATAGTGTCAACTTGCTGATTTCAAAGGTTAAGTGCATACTCTCTTATGTTATATATCACAGTTAAGGCAACCCTTAGAGTTATGGTATCTGGGTCGATACTTCAGATGGGGCTCCTAATCCAAATGGTGTGATATCTAATTGGGACTTCACATCGAGGAGATGCCCTTGGTTAACAGATTTATAGCACCATCAATAGGTGGCACTATAAGGAGGACCAGATGACAAGTTGTGCCGAATGAGTTTGTTTTGAACCTTTTATCTTAAATGGCTAATCCCCAAATCATACTCTCGAGGTTTTTTTCCAATATATAAAATGGTAAAATTTTCGTCCTCAGTGAACCTATTTATGACTTGTCTCAATTAAATTTTGATGGCAAGGGTGATACATCCATAGTCGAGCATGCATCTCTCTTCCTCAAGTATGTGAACATTATGAAATTGATTGTGAAGATCTGGCTTGTTTTCTTTTCTTCCACCCTTGAAGGTCGAATTAACCGATGGTGTCTTACCTTACCACCCGCTTCCATTCATTCTTTTGAACACTTCATCAAGAAGCTCCATTTAGCCTTTGATAAATATGTTTACTCAGATGTCCTTAAAAGGATTAATCAACTAAGAATGAAGCTTGATGAGTCAATTGAGGATTTTCCAATCGATTCCTTCATCTATATTACGAGTTTCTTCGAGAAGATGTGGATTGGGATTTCTTTAAAAGAAAGTTTGAGCATTTGGTTAATATCTCTTTTCATGGTGAATCTAAAACCCCTTGATGTTTCTACTTCCCAAACTTTTGTAAATCATGAGACACCTTTAATTTCAGAGGAGGAACCAACTATTCCTTTTATTCCTTATCCTCCTCCTTTTTCAATTCTGATATGGGTGCCTCCTTGTGATGATGTCAAGGTTGGGAAATCTTAAAATCAAATTGTTGATCCATCTATTCAATCCTCTTCCATTTTCCATGATCTAGATCTAATGGAGGAAATTTTGAAATGGTTCATGGAGCATAGGGTGAAGACGAATCCTTCCATTCCTTAAGATGATATTAACACTCTCAACATCAGCCTTGAATCTGATTTGGATTTTATTCATCTCCTATCATCTCATTCTCATGACCCCTTGCCCCTTGATTCACTTGATAAGTATCTTTCATTTTTTTATTATTCTCGGTCTGTTAATAGAAACAATGATTAGGTGCAAGGAAGTCACGTTTTGGAGATAGAGGAGTGGAAAGGTGAAGATTATTTTGATCTTTCTACTCTTTTTCAAGGTTCTCTATGTCAAGATAATTTTCCTTCATTCACGGCTAATTTAGAATCTACTAAGCTCGATAGTCAATCAAATGAAGTTAATTTTCTTAATCCATCTAAAGTCTTGGGAAACTATTATTCTAATGATGATTATTCCATTGATGTATTTGGTGATGAATGCCTAAGTGCACCAATTGATCTTTCAGTTTCTCAATAAGATTTTAATTTCAAATATCTATATCTAGAATCTAATTCGATCAAAGAAGATGTTCCTATGGAAACTTCCTCTTCACCTCACTATCTCTTGTGCTCTAAAATGTGTAATGCAATAAATTGTGAATAAGATACTCCAAGATCTTCAAGTTCATCAACTAATTAGTTGGATTTTGCATTGACACAAGGTAACAATTTTATCCATGATGAAAAGGAAAACAAGTAACTCATCAAGTATCCATTCCATTCCTTATCATTTTTAATATTGCATGAGGAAAATTCTTTTGTTTAGGTTATGAGATTGATTCAATCTATTCATCCCTATATGTTCAATTAGAATAATTTTATGGCTTCAGTAATATGCTTGTGGAAGTTGAAAAAACTTATCAAACTAGTGATGAAGATGATTTCCATCTAGATAATAGTGATATTGTTAATTTAACTAATAGCAATTGTCTACATGCAATTTGTGGTCTGACTCAATCCTCAAAATGCACTTATCTATCTTTTCAAAGTTTCAGAACTTGTGAGGGAGTTGAGGCACTTCAACTTTCGTTGATGGTTATTTCAAGTCCTCACAATCCTTCTAAGATCCCCGAATCATGTCAAATCTGGATTTCCTCACAAAATTCTTTCCTTTGTATGGTTTCACTAGATGAAAACTCTTTCTTGAAATATTTTCAGAATTTTGGATATAGTTTTTCTAACTCTCAAGACTTGGTTTCTAATAAGATAAAAGAATTTGCTTTACTTTATTCATCTCTATGCAAATTTATTGTATCAAATTTGGGTTTGGAATGTATATCATTTATGGATGAATAGAGTTATGAAGCCCATCATTCCAATTGTCAAGATAAAGATCAACATTGGTCGAAAGATTCATCTCTGTTAACAGCTTTGGTGAAAAATCAACTCGTATTCTTCATCGTGAATATTATTAAACTAATCATTATTGTTTTGGCCCAATCAATCCTTTTAAGCAACATTCAATTCTTAAATCATTTAGTGGAGAAAAACCCTCATTTTGATATGGATTCTAGACTTGATGTGACATACCCTTCTAATCTTTTGTCAGCGTGTTATTTCAATTGGTTTCCCAAATTTATAAGGTTGGAAATTGCTTCTAATTTCTGAAGCTTTCATATTATTAGTCTATTTTATAATCATATACAAAGGAAACCATTGGAGAATCAATAATTTTCTATGTTTATTCATCAACCTGGCCTTAACCTTAGTCGTAACAATTGTCACTCAATGAATCATTTTCCCATTAGCACATTTGATGATAGTTGTCCTACATTGGTTGATCTTGTCGATTCTCATTATGATTCGAGTACACTAATTGAAAGTTCATATTTCCTAGAATTTCATGGTTTTCAAAAGGATTATTTTGGATTTCATGACCAAACCTATGATTGGTTAGAGGCATCGTACTTAGAAACTCCCTTTTCTAGTAATAAGTTTCAATCTTTCTTGATGCTTGCTATGAAAATATAGATGAAGGTACATTCACGGGAAGCCTTAGAGGTTTGTCTGATTGTTTTTCTCATCAAATGGTAAGGTGTCTAGGCGGTTAAGATTAGTTGTTATGACACATATTTCCTCCTTTAGCAAACACCTTCAACTTTTTGTGCAAGTTATTCAAGTTCCTATATTTTCTGTTGCACATTATTTTATACCTGTTCTAATTGCTTGTATCTTTGTGTTTCCAGGTTGGGATAAGTTACATTGGCTACATTGGAAATTGTATTTCACTTAGCCTTAACCTTCTAGATGGTTAGGTTAGGGTTAGGTCTAATTGCATTTTAATTTCCCCTTGCACATTCATTTTTTATTTTATCTCCATCTAGTTTTCGCATTGGTTTTTGTAACACCCTCCTCCCAAATTTACCCAAGCTAACCAATCCATCGGGTTAAACATGTGATGAATATTTTCTATGATATGATACAACTCCCCATGTACAATTAAGGAAGTGGAGTTAACATGACAAGACCAATATGACCTTCCTCAAAAGCTACAGAACCTTCAGGAGCCAACCAACCCCTTCAGGTGTCCAAACCCTAAGAGAACTTGCTTTTTCACTAACCTAGACCCTCAATCACTCCCATGACAAGGCATGCATGCAAATGGGACCCTCTAGACACTCCCACAACGAGGAATTCATTCGACTGTGGATTTTTTCATGTAGTTCAGTGCCAGCGACCCCAGATTATGTGCCACCTTTTAAGGTTGAGGACTCAGGCCACATCCTAGAACTTCATGAAACTTCAAAAAATGATAAATAACATTGAAACAAGGTTACGAATGCAAACACTAGAACACTGACTTGATCTAAACCCTACTAGCCATGACAGTAATTTTGTCATACGTATCATAAACATGAAATTTGCAAGTCACAAAAATAGATCTGAGAATATGGATCTCATACTTATCTCAGAATCTTTAAAGAGGACTAATATCTCCTCACAGTAGTTTCATTTTTATCTATTAGGTCATTAATTCATTAAAATTTCATATAATAACCAAAACATCATGATATCCATACATCGTAATTTTTGTAAAACATGCTTACAACCAACAAATAACCAGAGATATATCAATGAGGAAACAACCATTAAAGCCACATAATGGAAAGCACTTTTACCCATAAAATACCAAAGGAAAAGGAGATCTTATTAGCATATGAAAATCCAACCAAGTTAGGGACTTTCATGTACCACCTAACCATATATTGGGTTGAACCAAATCTCTCTTTCAGCCAATCACCCCCACGCCATATTTCAAGCATGAATGTGGATATCATGAAACAAATTGAATGAAACCAAGTCAGGTATTCCAGAGGCCAAACCACCTCGATCCTCAACCAATGATTCCACCTCATGGTGAGACATCACTAACCATCACCAGATTGGTCTCTACCAAAGCTATCTAGGGCTCTAGAGAATTTGTTCCAACCAAGGCTTCTAGGACTAGTAACTCAACCCATATTTAGTGTCGGGCTCTAGAGCATTTGTCAAACCAGGGCTTCCAGGACTAGTATCTCAACCCACTAAGGGATCCATAAATTTTTTCCAACCAAGGCTTCCAGGACTAATAACTCAACCCAACCTGTTGCAGGGCTTCCAAAGTGTTTGCCCAACCAAGGCTCCAGGAAATAGTAACTCAATCCATAGACATAAGGAACATGAGAACCAACCACAAAACAGAGGAAATAAACCCACAACACCATGGTAATCTAGGAAATGGCAAGGCTAGGCAAAACCACAATCAATCTAGGTAGTCCTCCAGGCCAATGACAAATTATAACCAAGAAACCACATGCATGTTCCATGCATGCCAAAACTAGCAAGGAAATCAAGCATGCAACTCGATACCTACAAGGAAAACACAATGTATTTTTTGATCCTGGTGTCCTCTTACACTTTCCTGCTCTTCCTTTTCCTTCTTGCTCCAAATCCCAAGTATGCCACACTCCTCCAAGAGTGATCCAAAAAAACTCGTGTCCAAGAGTGAGAGAGAGAGAGAGTATAAAATGAGAGCTCCAAAAATGAAGTAACAAAAAGCTACAAACTGATCCTCATAAGCCTTTTTATTAATGATGCCTCTATTTTCTTCATTTTCCATTATTTTCATAAATAAAATTCCAATTAATGCCACTTTTCCTTTCCAAATCCTTTTTCATTGCCTCTTCCAATTTCCATAGCGATTAATTAATCACAAGTGACACCATCACTATGTATTTTTCCCAACATTTATCTTGGAATACATGTCCCATGAACTTGGTTATTATTTTTCCTTTATTAATTTTATTACATGGATTTTTTACTAGGGATATTGCAGAACCCTCCCCCTTGGGGGGACACAATCATTGGTTTTCAATGACACCTACAACCTGTAAGACTGCTGAAAAGAAAAACATACTACCCATGGAGCTTTATAACTTAGCTCATTGTAGTATTTACAATGATCATCCTGCTAAGAAGCAAACTAACATGAGAAACATAACAACATGACAACCATAATGACATGACACCCATACCGCTTATTGGAGCTTTATAACAGAGCTCATGGCAGTATTTACGTCCATATACATATATACATATTCCAAAACATATGCCAAAAACATTTTCTCAACCATTGAATAGGGAAGGATACATAACCCACATATGATCAACGATCTCCCATGTAGCTTCATCGAGCCCAAATTTCTTCCAATGCATAACATACTCGATTGTTTGGTTCCGGAGCATGAATAATTTTCTTTGTAAAATGAACTAAGGTTCTGCCTAGAAGTCTCCTTCTAGTTCCACCTATGGTACGGACCACTCAATCACATGATCAACATATTTAACATACTTCTTAAGCAATGACACATGGAAAACATCATGGAATTTCACTTTTAGAGGTAGTGCAAGTCAATCAGATATTGGCCCAATCCTTTCAAGAATCTTGAGAGGTCCACAAAACCAAGGTGTCATCTTGGCACATGATCCAATCCTCAAGGAGCCCTTCTAAGTACACATGTTCCCCAACCCGAAACTCCTTAAACAACCTGTTTTGATCTACATAACTTTTTTCCTATCATGTGTTACCTTTAAATTCTTCTTGATTACTAGTATTTCATATTCCATCTCCACTAACATGTCTGGTCCTATCAACACCTTATTAACTAGATCACTCCAACTGATGGGAGTATTACAACTTTGCCCATACAGTGCCTCGAATGGACTCATCCTTAGTGACTCCTGATAGCCATTGTTGTAAGCAAACTCAACTAGTGTAATTTTCTCTTCCCACCTCCGATGTTGATGCATCACATACATCCTCAAAATTTCCTCCAATATCATGTTTCCCATCTATGTCTTCCATCTATCTATGGATGATAAGTTGTATTGAAGGCCAAATATTTACCCAAACCTGCAAATAACTCTTTCTAGAATCTAGAAGTGAACTTAGCATCCTTGTTTGACACAATATTCCTTGAGAAATCATGAAACCTCACTACATGTTTGATGAAAACCTCTGCTACAACATTAGTTGAATATCTAGACTTCACTGGAATGAATTGTGCTACCTTAGTCAACCTGTCCACCACAACCATGATAGAATCATGTTGCCTAGATGTCCTCGACAAACCTGTAATGAAATACATGGAAATGACCTCCCATTTCCACTTTTTAATTTGAATCGGTTGTAGTAATCCACCTGGATTCTTACATTCTACCTTTACCTATTGACAATACAAACATCTATCGGAAAACTTTGCCACTTCTTTCTTCAAATTCAACCAATAGTAGAACTTCTTCACTGTTTCCAATGACTTCTGATATCTTGGATGACTTGAGTATGGCATAGCATGAAATTCCCTAAAGATAAGCTTCTTGAGTTCACTTTTGTCTGGTACATATATCTTGTCCCTAAATCTGACCAATCTATCTGTTGTGAGATGATAGTCCACATTCTAATCAGCTATACCCTGTTGTAGCCTATGCATAAGCTCCCTATACCTGTCATCCTATTGTCCTACCTACAATATTTGATTCTATAAATTTGTCCCATGGGAGCTCATAGATGCTTTATGGTTTACCTGTATCCTCATTCTAAGAGCATCCACAACCCTATTCTCTTTACCTTTAATGTACATGATCTCAAAATGGAACTCATTAATCATGGCCAGTCACCTAGCTTGCCCAACATTCAAATTTGGTTGGTCAAATATATACCTCAATCCACTGTGATCACTTATCAATATAAATTTACTACTAAGAAGATAGTGCCTCCACATCTTCAATGCATGGATGATCGTTGCCAACTCAAGATAATGTGTCAGATACTTCTACTTGTGCTCATTTAATTTCCTTGATTCATAGCATACTACTTGTCCTTCCTACATAGGAATCCATCAAGTCCTCTCTTGCAAGCATTTGTACATACCACAAACTATTTTTCTGGATCTGTAATCTTTAGAACTAGAACATTTGTCAACAACTACTTCAACTGCTCAAAAATAGTCGCACATTTCGTTGTACATTCAAATTTCTTACCTCTCCTTTGCAACAATGTAATAGGATAGGAAATCTTAGAGAAGTTCCTGATGAACCTCCTATAATAAACTATTAACCCCATAAACGACCTTACCTCATCCACATTCCTAGGATTTTCCCATTCCATGATAGATTTTATCTTCTTTGTATCCATTGTTATTCCTTCCTTGGAAACCAAGTGTCCCAAGTAATGTACCTTTGTCTAAAAAAACTACATTTACTGAGCTTAGCATATAATTGATGATCTCTCGTTAATCTCAATACTATTGCTAAATATTCGACATGTTCTTCCTCATTCTAAGAGTATACCAATATATCATCAATGAATACTTTAACAAACTTGTCTAGATAAGGACGCAATATACTATTCATCAAGAACATAAAAGTAGTTAGATAGTTAGTCAAACCTACAACGAACTCACAATGCCCATACCTAGTCCAGAAATAAGCCTTGTAGATGTCCTCTTCCTTAATGCATACCTGATGGAATCTCAATCTCAGATCAATCTTCAAGAACACTATTGCTCCCTTCAACTAATCAAATAAGTCATCAATCCTCGACAACGGATACCTATTTTTGATGGTCACTACGTTCAACTTCCTGTAATCAATGCATAACCTAAGAGTACCATCCTTTTTCTTCGTAGACAACATTGGTACACCCTAAGGTGCTACACTTGGCCTAATGTATCCCTTGTCAAACATTTCCTTCAATTGCAACTTCAATTCCACTAAATTTGGTGTGATCATCCTGTATGGTGCCTTTGATGCCGGTGCTGCCCCTCGTACCAACTCAATAGAAAAGTCCACTTCCCTATGAGGTGGTAACTGTGAAATATTTGTCGGGAACACATCCTGAAACTGGTGTAAAATTGGATACATCCTCAAGACATCTACATCCTCAACTTCCTTACCTTTATCACTAAAAATATGCACTGCGAATAACATGCACCCTTTCCCACGACTGTGCTTCGCCTGGATAGCTATCACCATTCTAACTGAACTTTCCTTCTTCTTACCCTACAAGATTATTTGTTCCCCATTGTCATCCAAGCTCTCATTGGCCTTGTGATAACAATCCACTTTGGTCCTATGAAGATATAACCAATCCATACCCAGAATCATACTATATGATCCCAATGGTAGTGTATTCAAATGTGTTGAGGTAGGCATACCATTCAGCTCAAATGCACAAGATCTTACCCAATGATGAACTCTCTTCTTTGTACTTGTAGCCAACTACACTAACCAAGATTATTGGTGCACTTATTTATTCAAACCACACTTATCCACCAGGTCAGGATTAACATAACTATAATTAGATCCAGGGACAATCAAAATAGAAACAACTTCATCATAAATCTTACCATCCATCTTGATAATAGATGCTTGGTGATATACCTGCCTATTATCTAGCACTACATAAATATGAGGAATACGTTGTTCAACATCCCCGACTATTTGTGCCTCCTAAGAATTGTAGATATGCGGTCTACCACCTTGATGTTGCAGAAAATATCATTTCCAATGCTCTCCTCCATAAGTCCAACACTACAAGGGCTTCCAATGCTCTCCTCAGACTGAAATCCTTGTCCTTTGTCAAATGCATTGAATTTTTTAGGAGGTGTTTCATTCTCTTTGTTACCTTTGTCCTAAGGTCTTGTTCACTTCTTATCCCTTTTTCCTTTATTCTTCTCATTACCTTTCCAATCCTTCTTAGTTTCATATTTTCACTTTGAATTCTCATAACAATTATTTAGCTTTCTGATGGATTCCTCCAATGATCTAGGCTCATTGAACTCAATTTTGTCCTTGAATTCTACGAGCAACCCACTAATGAATCTCTGAATCTTGGCCTTCTCCTCCTTGAGGTAAGAAACATATCTCTATAACTCCAAAAATTTGCTAGTGTATTCCTTATCGGTCATAGATCCCATCTTCAGCTCATAGAATTATTTTTCCTTATCATAATAGTATCTCTCTGATAGATACTTCTTCCTGAAAATTCTCTTGAACTCACTCCAAGTAAACTCCTCTTCCCGAATTCCCCTAACATTATTTACATCTTCCCACCAAATGTATGCTTTACCTTTAAGACTGAAAGTCGCTATCCTGGATTTCATGTTCCCTGAGTAATCATGTAATATGAAGAACTTATTCATCCCAAGAAACCATGCTTTTGCATCCTGTGACTTATTCATTTCCCCAAATGTAGGTGGGTTTTCTTTCTTGAACTCATATGGAAAATATCCCCTATCACTCCTCATGTAAGGATGATATCAATGACGACCATGATACATGTCTGAACCAAAACTAGAGTAAATCCCATGTCCACTGCCTCGTCTATTAGGTGTATCCAAGAATTTCCAATATTTGATTATGTTATCTCTATCCAACCTATGCCCACCATGTAACCTGCTACCATATGCTCCATTAGGCCTTTACTCTTTAGAAATTTCACCTATAGAACAAACCAATATATGCAATGTCCTAAAGCATAATACTTGTTCTTCTTCTACAAAACATTAAGCGGAAGCATAATTGAATTCATGGGCAACATCAAGTAGAAACATGCATAACTGATCAAGAAAAATAATAACACATAACACAAGATATATCCAGGGGAAAGCACTAGCATAAAACCCCAACAATGTATTATCAATCAAGTGGAAATCCTCTTCAAATACAAAAAGAATTAGCTCTCAAGCTATACAATTATCAATGAACTATGAAGATATAAAGATATGTCTCATGAACCAACCAAGCCCTGTATATAAAGGCTTTACCTATGGTCCAATACCTATTTCCTTGCGCAGTTTGCTTAGGAAATAATAGCAAAAGCATATGCAATTAATTCCAAACATACCAAGTTAACCAATGGTCCAACTACACAATCCTTGAGGACACTAGTTCCTCAACCATGCAAAAACTACTTACTA
>APFE031275039.1:1795-34709 GCA_000404065.3 Pinus taeda | reverse complement strand
CGGTGGATAGAATAAGACAAGACATGGCTTATAACACAATGATGATGGAGGAAAACCAATAGGATTAGAGCATAATTCGAAACAGACTCCTTTGAAACTCCCAATCCTAAGTATGAAATATGAAACGAAAACCATTTGATACAGACCTTTGACATTTAACTAGGACAAAGGACTATATACATAAAATTTTAATTCTAAGTGATAACAGCGGGCATGAGAGTATGATAGCAATCATAGAGCTAGGCTCTGGACAAGCCTAAAGGCTTGGTTCTAGCTACTGTGGGATGACAGGAAATTGCACCATGGTAGGGGAAGGGCACTGTGAGGAGCTTGGGGAACTCCAGTGGAAACACTATTTCCCTGTCCACTTGTGGGCATCGGGATACCTTAACTTGAAGAAGATGACAAAGAGGCATGGTATGAGGAGTTGTGTTAATATGATGTGAATGGAATGATGGCACTAACTTTGTTTGACTATCTACAGGGCATCAAGGAAAAGGGTATGGCTCCACCAAAGAGAGGGTGTGGTCGTGGTAGTAGGGGCCCATCCCTACACGAAACCAGGAGACCAAGCACAACGTAAGTGCGCTAAGCTTACTGAGCACCTCATAGCAGAGGAAGTTGCGAGGATGAAAGTGATGAAGGAGTTCGTAAGCTGATTGACAACTCGGAGGATGAGATAAAATAGGAAAGACTATGGTCCTTCATGCAAGGAATACAGAAGGTAGAATTACACAATTCAAACCCTAATCCAAGGAATACCTGAGGTAGAATTACGCAATTCAAACACACCTTGTACTTGTACTTCTTGATGAAAAGTCTGCTTGGCATGCTAGTTACAATGCAGGTTTTCCCAGTTATAAAAAAGACATGGATAAAATACTATTTCAATTGCACAAACAAGACATCATGATAGATCTATTGATGGTCACATCCCTTGCATCGTGGAAGTGTATGGAATGTGAGGGCCAACTACTAAAATCCTGCTCCTGCAGCATCTGTCTCTTGATGACCAGAATGTTCAGAAAGACTAGTTTTATTATGCTTAGTTTTTGTTTATGCGGGTAGCTTTTAAATTCTCTATTGCATATCTAAGTATAGATATATAGTATTTGGACAAAAGAGTGAAACCTAAATAGCTTTGATAGAAAGACTGAAACAATTTTATTAATAAAAAATAGATAAACCTGCAAAACTTTACAAGAAAACACATTCAATAAAAAGTTAACAAAACTCAATTTAAAAAACACCAACCTAACTTATAAGCAATATAAACAATAAACAATGATGTTAACTTTTACCATTAAAAAATCATTCTAATTAAAAGTCTCTAAATAATTAATACATCAATACCAACACATTTGGCAGAGATACAAGATTCTGGACGTTCCTCTCCAAATTTCAGGTATATAATTATATTGTTTAGTAATGAAAATATAAATATTAAATAGAGTAATAGTAATATGGATACTAATAAATTGAAATTTTAAATTTGATTTACATATAGTTTGAGTATATATAGTTTTCGGAGGATTATACTATAAAAAAATCTGTAAACACTAAACTTCCTCAACTAACTATTAAACTAACATCTTTCTCAAAATTTTAGTTAAACAAAATCAATAAACAATCACAACCATTTGAAACTGAATAAACAAACACAACGATTAAAAGTTGTTTGTCTACGTACATCCGTTGCATACATCGTTCTCTATCTCTTTCACTCGTTTCGCCGAAGAGCCGTATGCTTTCAATATTGTATCTTCATCTATATGCTCCCACAGGCTGCCTTGTATGCTGCTAATATTTTCTTACCACTACCTCCATCTTCGAATCTAACTTCGACTTTCTAAATGATACCAATTAACAGAAAACATAAGTGGGAAACTGTATTACAATATTGTTGAAAGCAGTGAACAAATGTATTATAAATTGTCTCACCCTTTTTCTAGGGAGCATTGATGTTGGGCTTTCTCCAAGAAAATGTGTTCTCAGGTTGTGATGACCTGATTTAAAAACATTATGATGTTGCCATATGCCAACCTACACATTTATTAAGAAAATCATGAAATGATCATACTACATTCTAACCTAAAAGAAAACCCTTGGTAGGAGAAATTTGCACTGGAGAAGAAGGTGTCTCAAAGCATAAGAGAGGCTAAGGCACCTTGGCTGAGGGCAACCGCTCTCTGGTATGTAATTCGGTCTAGTTCCTGCATCATTTCTATGATCTGGTTGGGTTCCTCCACCAATTACATGTGTTGGTGGGGGTTTCATGCGGAAAGGAGGAGCAACAGGCTGCTCTAATGGGGCTTAGCACTGTCCAGGAGAAACAAGGGGAGGAAAGGGAGAGCCATGACTTATTGCATTTAAGCTAGAGTCTCTTTAGCAGCACTGGTAATGTTGGGTCGAGCAAAGGTAGGAAAGAGTTGCGAGTAGGGTTGGGAGAAGGGGCAGGATATTAGCTATGTCAGTAATCCGCTGAGAAAGCCCTAGCATCTGTATGCACATGGTAGAAAGGGTGCAACTAGGGACCTTGGCCAATATAAGGGATAGAGGAGCAAGCATAACCATGGCTGGGCATGAGTGTATGATAGCAATCATAGATCTAGGCTCTGGACAAGCCTGAAGGCTTGGTTCTAGCTACAGTGAAATGACAGGAAATTGCACCATTGCAGGGGAAGGGCACTCTGAGGAGCTTGGGGAACTAAGGTGGAAACACAATTTCCTTGGCCACTTGTGGGCACAGGGATACCTTAACCTGAAGAAGATGACAAAGAGGCATGGTATGAGGAGTTGTGTTGAGATGATGTGAATGGAATGATGGCACTAACTTTGTTTGACTATCGACAGGGCATCAAGGAAAAGGGTATGGCTCCACCAAAGAGAGGTTGTGGTCGTGGCAGTAAGGGCCCAACCCTCTGCTAAACCAAGAGACCAAGCATGACCTAAGCACGATAAGCCTATTGAGCACCTCATAGCGCACCTCATAGTAGAGGAATCTTCCAGGATGAAAGTGATGAAGGAGTTAGTAAGCTGACAACTGGGAGGATGAGATAAAATAGGAAAGGGAATTGGAAGATGAGATAGAAGACTGGAGGACGATGGTCCCTCATCCAAGGAATACACAAGGTAGAATTACACAATTCAAACCCCGACCAAGGAATACACAAGGTAGAATTACCCAATCCAAGCACACCTTGTACTTGTACTTCTTGATGAAAAGTCTGCTACGCATGGTAGTTACAATGCAGAGTTTTCCCAGTTATAGAAAAGACATCGATAAAATACTATTTCAGTTGCACAAACAAGACATCATGATGGATCTATCGAGGGTCACATCCCTTGCATTGTGGAGGTGTATGGAATGTGAGGGGAAACTACTAAGATCTTGCTCCTGTAGCATCTGTCTCTTGATGAGCAGAATGTTCAGAATGGAGAGAAACCAACTATGAGATTTGCATGCCAAGGGTACCATTATCATCATTGAGATAGGATATCAGAGAAGTTACGAAATCAGGAATAAACCTGTGAGAAGGAAACTTTAGGAGTATGGTCATGAGGAAGATTAATTAATTGAGCTTATTTTCTGTAAACAGAAGATAAATCAGGTGAGCTTAAGTCGATTGCATATTTCCAAAATATTTTGGGATAGGATGGACTGGGTGCTGTTAAAAAATTGACCTCACCATATCTGTGGGATCAAAGAATATTCGGAGAAACTGCAATCTCTTGTGCTATTCAACTTGGTAAGCTTCTCAACCAAACATTGCTTCCAATTGTTGTCCATGGTATTCGCTGCTCACGATGTGGGTTACCTGCAAACTAAAATAAGGATCTAATGATATTGCTGAGAGTGGGAAAACTTTGCGGTATTTCCGTGGAAAGGTTTTCTACCCAAAAGATCTATTATGTATTTATAAGATTAGTATTTACAATGGGGTCATTATTATAAATAAATGCGGATCATGATATATAAAAAAATATGTTATTTTAGATGCGAGTGTCCATATTTCAATCATGGAACATTTAATATTTTGCAGTAACATATTTATTATTAAGCATAAGTAATTTTTATTTTTCTTTTCTTTCCGAAAAATTGATAGTTGTTAAATTGGGTTCAATAATTTTAAATTTATTTTTTTAATAAGTAAGATGTGTGAAAAGAATGCAGATTATTTATTTTTAAGATTAATATCTACAATGGGGTTATTATTATAAATATATGCAGATCATGATATATAAAAAATATGTTATTATTTTACATCTATGAGTTAGTATTTCAATATATGGAACATTTAATATTTTGGAGTGGGTATTTATTGTTAAGCATAAGTGACATTTTTTCTTCAAAATGCATAGTTAGAGTTGTTAAATTGGATTAAATAATTTTAAATTTATTTTTTAATCAGTATGATGTGTGGAATAAAGACTTAGATGAAATGACTCTTTTTAAGGCACTTTTTTCTAGCATATTTTAATTACAATATGACAAATTTTTAAAAATATTGGTTTAAGATGTTTGATATGTAGGATTCAAATGCTCAAATGAATTTTTAGGGCATTGAATCCAATTGTGTTTCAAAAATGTATTTTAAACAAAAAAAAGAAAGAAAGCACAATCTTGTTTGAAAAGGTCATTTCCTCTATAAGACTACTAAAAAAGAAGTAGCCTTTACTGCGACTTTTTGGAGGCTTTTCCGGTGGGTTTTTATGGTCAAATTTCTCTAAGATCTGGCAACAATTTATTGAAATCGCAAGTTTGATAGGTAATTTCTGCACAATCAAAACGTCCTAGGGGTTTTACAAGGTGATGAATCCAAATATGCAGTTAAAAAAACATTTTAAATAATACAAATCAAGATTTAACCTCAATTTTTCCCCCCTGATTTTGTCACCGAAATCTCCAAAAAGTTGCACTAAATACAAATCCCTAAAAATAAATCTAATTTAAGAATATTTTGTAGCACCTACAACAACCCTCCAAAATTTTGGGTTTGCTTCGTTTTGGAGCCTCCGTCTTCAAAATCATCGCAGCTATCTTGCACTCATTAGGTACTTGTACTTATTTGAGTTCATCTTTGTTTCAGAGTTTGTGTTCAACTTGTTGTAGCATTTTTTGGTTTTGGTAAGTTAG
This sequence comes from Pinus taeda, assembly GCA_000404065.3. Taxonomy (NCBI): domain Eukaryota; kingdom Viridiplantae; phylum Streptophyta; class Pinopsida; order Pinales; family Pinaceae; genus Pinus; species Pinus taeda. The sequence continues at coordinate 29,572 of APFE031275039.1, read as the reverse complement.
AATCAATTAGTCAAAAAATGAAAATATATTTCAAAAAAATGTTAAGCTAGGATATGGACAAAAAGAATATTGAATAAAAAGATGTTAGGAAATATTTTGATAAATATGTCCATATCAAATAAAATGTTAGAATAGATGAATGGAGGCAAAAATAAAATGTTAGGTTAGAAATAAAAGAAAAAACAATAAACTCTTAAAGTGTTGCAAGTCTAAATGCCGCTACTTTAGTCTAGTTTACTTCTGCAAATAAACGGCATGTGCAGTCTGTTTAAAATGCCACACTAATTTATACAATCTAGTTATAAAGTTTAATCATGATTGGATATGTATTAAGTTTTTGTTAATAGGTAGCAATAGGTGGCAAATAAAATTGGCTCAACGGTTTAAATTGAGCCAATGGAGGAAATAAGGGATAGAGGTGGATTAGTCATAAAAAGGAAATGTTGAGTTGCTAGCTTAAATGCACTCTAAAAAATGAGTGAAATGTTAGGAGTAAAAGGGGTAGGTAGACATGTGAAATGTAATTGGAGCATCAAATGTTTTTATTCTAAGTTGTAACATTGGAAAACTTACATTACATGATGGGTTTTAATTAACTTGAAGTTCTAAGGCTGTAATGTTATTTCATAAATATTTCCATCCTTCCATTTATTGCCATAACCCATAGCTGTCACATTCGCCCTCAAAGTTCTGACCTCACCATCAATTTCGCTTATGTGTTAAATACCCCCCACCTTACCTTTCATCTGACATCCACACCCAATATCTGATGGCCCACGTCCCTCCTCGACCCTTATTCACTGTCTGAACTTTATGAGTCGGGGAGGGGGGAGCGGGGTGTGGGGGGTGGGGGGGTGTTTGAACAATCTGAAATGGCTAGTTTCCAATACCAGCAACATAAACAATCTTTTCGGCTTTTTAGTGCTTGAGGACTTCACATCCAAAAACTACTTATCGCCTCACCTTATCACTGAACACAGTATATTAAGTGACCGTTTACCGCCACTCCACGTCGCAGTACACATCACACTCCACCTCATGCCTACCATCCAATCAACTGCTGCCTATCCATTATCCATTCAATGCCGCTCCAACAAATTTATGATTCAAATACCTGTTAATTAATCTTGTTGTGTTATTAATGCAAAATTCAAACGCTCATTGCCACCCCCTCCAATTTTTCCATTATAAACCTTGTTTATTCACGAAAATGGTTACAGAGTCCATTTCTGTAGCCCAAGCTGATCATTGGAGATTTCTTCACCATAGCTCGACCATTGTTTGACATTAAGCAATTATTTTTGCTATTCAGAAAAATGACATCCAGGTCCACTTGCTCATTTTACAGTTATATTATTTTGACTATAACCACTCTGTTTCAAGCTTATTTCTGTCATTTTTGGTTTGCAATTTGTTTGAAAAAATGCCTCGCAAGGGGAAAGAACTTGCATAAGTACCAAATCCTCTCATTCATCTACACGTCGACTTCCATCATACCCCATTTGTTGACATAGATTGTAAAATCATTGATACTTCTTCTCGATTTGATTTATATAAGGTCTATTGTTGTATAGAAGACCAATTAATTGACGAGATAGATGAGATAGGGTTCTCGGACTCCCAACTCCCTCACTATACTTTTCCTTAGATACAGAGAGCGCTTGAATTTGTGAGGAAATGTCGTGAATCTTATAATCTCAATCAGAGAGCAATTATTTCACTGACAAGAGAAATCGTTTTCTTAATCAATTCTGATTCCATTGAAAAAATGTCGCAGGCCATTACTACTACACCAACCCATCCTTTTTCCCATGAAAACCTCATATAAGCCTATCAAAAACTAGACTTTATTAAAATATCCCAGACCCTTCAACTCTATCTAACTATTGATAACCCTCTGCGTAAAAGAAACCCTCCTTATGGTTCGTCCATTTCCCTGATAGAACGAAGAAAATAAAATCTATTTTCTCTTATTTGCTTGGTTACAACCTTGATCAAATGTTAATGAAGCCATCCTTGGTTTCTTATCTATCTTTTCTGCTAATCCTAAACCCACTGTCATTTATGATTTCAGTCAATTCCTGGTCGAAGCAATACATGAGTAATTTGTCAAGCCTAATACTAAAGAAGTATTCAAGCATGCTTCAATACTTGTTTACCTTTTTAATATTTTCAAGGAGACAAATTCCCATTTTCTTTATAGAAGTTAGATGAGGAAGTAAATCAACAATCGGTGATATTCTAGACTTCAATGGGGATGAAGGGGAAAAAAGAATTTACATATAAACAGTTCATAGAACTATTTATTGATCCAGTTATCAATCTTATGAGCAACACTCTAGTACCAAAGATTAGTGAGGAGATTGTCAAAATATTACAGTTGGTTGATCAAGATGCAACAGGGGTTTGGTATTGCCACCAAAACTATATAGAGATCAGGTTTTACGGTTGTGAGCTTCCACCCTACAAACTGCCCAATTACCCACCTATCATAATCTTTGCACTTGAATATATAAGGCAGAGGTTAAATGCAGCTGAAGTGCAATTTGTGGCTGCAAAGAAGAAATCAAAATTCAAGCTAAAAGCCCAAGTTGGTCCATTCATTTGTAACACGAGGGCAACAAGAGAGGAAGCATACAAATTACTAAAGCAGATGAAATTTAGTCTCAGCTTCACTTGGTCTTATGACCCAATGGGAATAGTTTCCAAGCCTAGGGTGGAGAACAAATTTACAGCATATCATCACACACCCAAGCTTGATATAGAACAATATAAAAATAAGTTGGAATGGGTAGAGAACACCCTCCAAGAGGGTGAAGAGCGGGTAGTTTCTACATCAACGTGTAAACTCCACTTGCAAAAGAAAATACAACAAGGAGAGGGAGGGAAGAACAATCATCCCCTATGACCGAAGCATCAAGCCAGGGTTTTAGGATTATGCACAGAAAGAAGAGACGTAAAATCTCTGTGGTTGCAGGTGTAACACACGAGAATTTGAAAACCACATTTGATGTAATTGGAGAGACTATGCTTCATTTATAATCGAGTGCAGAATCTACACAGTCCCCAACTCATTCCACTACTTCTCATGAACAATAGATAACCCAGACCATTGGAAGCACTTAGAAGGATAAGGAGGAAGACATATTTTATGTTTTCAATGAGATCAAAATGAAGAATGAATAGATGAAGCTGAACACCTACACATAGTTTTGGAAACATTCCTCCCATTCTTACGCCAGACTTCTTTCAGTCTTTGACTCTAAGAAGGGTAAAATGCAGGTGGCTTATCTGCAAGCTCAAGTTCCACAGCCTAGGACTATTGCTCAATATCAAAAGCAGACCTATTTTGAGTTCAATGTGAAGGATATGCAAAGGATACCAAGATATCAAAAGCAGACCTATTTTGAGTTCAATGTGGAGTCACAACTTAAGTTGGAGAAATTCTCCTCATTAGCAAAGGATACCAAGATACAATCCTTGGAGAATCTAGTGCTAAATATGGGTTATGATCCCTCAAACATAAACAGTATAGAAGATCTTATTAAGAAAAATAATGTTGAAGTTGCGGCATTAAAGAAGTAGCTGAAATTTCCGGCTTCTCAGGATCCAATGGCAAAATAATTTGAGGAGACAGAAACTCAGAAGTCTGACATGATGAAGCTCAACATAGAACAAAATCTGCAGATCAAATAAATGGAGGAGTGGATGGAGAAACTGGTCAAGGAAAAAGAGGAAGTTGTTAACAAGAATCAAACTCCAATTGATATAGTCCCCCTTGCAACAATTCCCACCACCAAAGTTTCCACTTTAGCTACAACAACGACTACAGGTGTAGCAAAAGGACCTAAACAACTTGGTGAAGTTGTTTAGAACATGTTTATCCAGACAAGAGAAATTAATAAACTGAAGGAGTTACAACTTTTGAAGTCAGTAGTAGACAGTTCACATGCAGCTGAGTTGAACATAGTCAAAGGTCAGATTGAAGTACTACAAAGGGAACTCAAGGAATCTTTCATTGGAAACAAATTGGGTTTAGCAAAGGAAATTCTGTGGGAATAAATTATAGAATAAATCAAGGATATTCGGCCCTATATCATGATAGTGTTTGATCAGAAAGATCTCTTAGAGAAAGCCCAAGAAGAAGTTGAAACCATTACCAAACAACTTGAGGATATGCCAGAAATTGCCTCTGATATAATAAAGTTCCTAAATTCCAAAGACAACTATGAGCTTGAGGAATTAGTACTAAGTGACAAAAAAAAACTATATTGGAGGTAAAGAAGATCATCACCAAGAAAAACTTGATCCTTCAGCTACAGGAAAAGTGCAGCAATGTCAATACCATAGTTCAGAGCTATTTCAGCAGGATAGAACCCTTGACCAGCAAGTGTTTACCCTCTATGCTTATGATCAATGACATATTGATGCCAATTGAGGATTATGTTTAGAAGCTGATAGAGGTGGGAAAAAATCCAACTTCAGTTTTAAACATTAGAGGTTCAGGAACACTAGCAATTATAGTAAATACACCCAAGGATACTTTCTTTATTTTGAATGAAATCAGACACATATTTTTAGTAAAACCCACTTTTACTAAATATACAGAGATGGATGAAATCTATAGAAGAGTAATTAAGATATCTATCCCATAAATGAAATGCTAGAAAGAGTTGATAGATTTACTTGATTGATGGATGATCTAACAACATTCAGTCTTTGGAGGAACAGTCACCTAGCTTCAATAGTTTTCATTTTTTCTAGTGACAATCATCAACACCTCAACACCAAAATAGTGCCAAATCAACTATCATTTTTTATTTTTGATTTTGTAATAATCTATTTTTGTAAAAACAATTTAGGATATTTTCTCAGTTCCACTGTTGTACAAATAAATCTCTTCCTGAGTTATCAAGGGTTGCACCCTTGAAGAAGCATTTTGAAGCCTCAAATGTACTTAACTTTTCTAGATCATTAATAGAAAAGAAAAGGATTTTGAATTCTGATTTACACAGTTTTGTGTTTCGTGTAAGTTTTTCCAGTATTATTTATTATGTTTTTCTTCTTCTTATGTCTTACAGAGATAACTAGGTAGGAATAATTGGGATTCAATCTATTCCTATAAGCTTCTGAAGTGATAATCTGTAAAGAGAATGAATTAATGAACTGTTTTCTTAATTAATTCCCTCTAAATCAATAAATCATCAACACATTTTGTAAGTTTAAGCATATTTTGTTAAACCTTCTGAACATAGTTTAAAGGTTTTCATACTTATGATTATTTAATTTTCAATCTGAAGACTGTGATAATCATATCATTTCTCTGTTTCTACTCACCGCCATCTTATAAGCTAAAATCACTCTGTGAATTTTAATAGCAACTCTCTATTTAGATATTAATATTATTCAAAAGGTTAAGCCTCACTATTTTAAATTTGTCTCCTACATTGGTTGTCCAAATTGAAAAAAATCCCCAAAACAATTATCTTATATTCCCTGGCATGATAGCTGACCATTATCATCTCAGAGATACAAGATCAATTTAGCGCCATTGCCGGGGACTCGAATTCCATTATGTTTTCCTAGGGCAATGATAAATATCCTATTTCGTTATGGTGACTAAAGGTCTAAATAGGTCAAAATCCTTCACCTGGTAACTCCACTGTTTCAAACTAAAACCTTTTAAAAACACAAGATCCCATTCTGAGTCTGACAAAGTTAATCCTCTGTGAGATCTAGAGAAACTTCTGAAAAGGACCAGTTCCAAAAGAAGACATCAACCATCTTCTTCCACTTCAGAATTTCAGTCCGAAGATACTATACATTTTGATCCTTATAGTAACATTCCATCTAATCCAAATACCACTCATTTATCCCCTATGGTTGTCGAATTGTTAGATAGGGGAGTTGCTTTTAAATAAGCTTTCCTTATTCATTCACTTAAATCTCATCCAGAACCACCACTTCCACCAGGGTCTCCTAAATCTGAGTTGAATCTAAGTGTTCACTTACCTAAATACACACCTATAGACTTTATTTCCTCTAGCACTTATTCATTTCACTGCACTTCTGAACAACCTGAATCTTCTACCTCTAGACAAACTGAAGGAATTTTTTATATATATTAGAATCCACTTTTTGAAACAAAATAGGATATTCAATCTTAGGTCCATAAGCTTGTAATTAAAACTCCTCTAAAATCATTCAGGAAGTCTCTGCCTTCTTTATCTCCTCCTAATTCATCCCCACATAGTAGTTCACCCCAACATAGTAGTTCACCCCCTCTTTTACCAACTTCCTCTTCTTTATCACCATCTTCCCCTTCTTTATCATCATCCTCACAAACATCTCATATATCATCTTATACTATGGCATTCCCACCCATTGTACAGGCAATATATGCAGCTTTAGTTTTAACACAAGTCCTTGATGTTTTCCCTAATGGATATTTGAAACATCTACATAGGTATAATGGAGAAACTGGTCCTTCAACTGAAGACCATCTTCAACCATTCCTAGACTTTTCACACAACATGAACATAGAAAAATATAATGTTTATATGAGGTTATTTGTTCAGTCTCTTGAAGGAAATGTAAGAACTTGGTTTAGGTAGTTACCTGCAAATTCCATTAGAAATTGGGAAGAACTAACAAATATATTTAAGAATAAATGGGGAGTGTAGAGAGGTACTCTTTAATTTTTAAATGAGTTTGATTAACTTAAAAGAAATTATGGTGAACCTATCTTTGATTTTATCAAAAGGTTCAACAAATTTTATCGTAATATGCATGTCGATTGTAAACCCCCTATAGCAGCAACCACATCAAGATTTTCAAAAGCTTTTGAAGATGATTTTGTTATTATGTTAAGAGAAATAACTTCAAGAACTCTTGAATATATGAAAACTAATGGTATAGAGGTAGAATAAAATAGAGCTCCCTCAACCACTTTAAAGGCTAAACAGGAAAAGACATAGAGAAAACTTAAAACTAGTCAAGAGGTCTCTACTTCCTCTAAAACTAAAAATGAAGATTCTAAAATAGATGAAATAAATTCAATTCTTAGAAATATATCCAATAGGATTTCCAAGATTGAGACTCAACCTAGGACAATTCAACAAATAGTTACTAGACCCTAAAATCAAAATCAAGGTCAGTAAAAAATAAATCCACAATTACAAATTATTCAGAGACCTAGTAATTATGAAGAGGTTCCAACTCCTTTATTGATAGATGATTAGTGGCCTGATGACAATACTATGACTATCACTAAAGACATTAATAATGTGGACAATTCTCCTCATTAGATTTCTATTATTCCCCTCTCATAACAAAAACAAGTTCAAGAAGATCAAGAATCCTCACAGGTTTCCAAATATCGTGCCTTCTCTGAATTCCTAATTCTAGAGTTGAACAAAAGATATGATCTTAGGCCTAGACCTGGCCTTGGAGGACCACCTAAAGAACCTCCAATAATTTAACCCCGTACCAAAGTTGTTGAAACTCAATCAACTATTATTCGACCATTAAATCAATCAACTGATACTACTCAAAATGAAAAGAATGTTTTGACTACATTTAATGTTGAAAAGGAGTTAGAAAGAGTTAAAATCCCAATTCCACTTTCAAAACGTTCCAAAAACCTTGGGTATAAAAATCAGGTCTCCAAATGGATACAAAACACCTCAGTTGATGCTAAAAATGACATCATTAGACTTCAAGATGAAAAACTAGTAGTTTTCTTTGGTCCTAGTTCAGATATGATCGATGAAATAGTGCCTCCTTTCTATGTAACTCTTAAGATTAATAATTCAATGTTATACAATTGTATGCTTGATTCTGGAGCATGACATAACCTCATGCCAGAAGCTGTCATGGACCATTGAAAACTTGACATAACTAGATCCTATCATGATTTGTACACATTTTATTCCAAAAGGGTGCCTTGCTTAGGATTGATTAAGGATTTAGTAGTCACCCTTGCCCAAATTCCAATGAAAATGGTAGTTCTTGACATAGTTGTCACAGATATCCCTCCCAAATTTGGAATGCTCCTTTCTAAGTCTTGTTGTGCCAAATTAGGGGGAACTCTTCAAATGGACATGTCTTATGCCATTGTTCTTGTTTATGGGGCAGAGCAACGAAGGTTATATAGAGAGGTGAGATTTGTGCACACGTTTTGCAAAAAAGACCAACCAAGGAACCATCCCATTTATGCAATTGATCAATATTTTTGTTATTTTTAACTCCAAACCAAACACATGCAACTCAAGTAAAAATTGAAGCTGTAGTTGAAAGTCCTGTACCAAATCAAACTGATGTATGGAAACTATTCTTTGTTGGTTCTTGTACAAAATACGGAGTAGGAGCAAGGGTAGTTTTGATCTCACTAGAAAAAGAAAATATTATCTAAATAGGCAAACCTAACTTCGAAGTTACAAATAATGTGCTTGAATATGAAGCTTTCCTTTTAGGATTGCAATTAGCCAAAAGCTTAAAGGTTCAAAAGTTAAGTGTTTTTACTGACTTAGAACTTATTGTCAAACAAGTAAGAAATATTTGCAAGACCAAGCATCCTATGCTTAGATCTTACTAAAATGAAGTTTGGGATTTAGCTGATAATTTATTTAATGCTTTTAATTTGATTTATATTCCAAGAGATTAGAATATTCATGAAGATTCCTTAGTTGTTTCTACTAGTTCATTTTAAATTCTTGATTAAACTAATGTACTCTATCGAATACAAGTCAAGTATAGACCATCCATACCATATAATCTCAAATATTGGTAGATATTTGAGGATGATGAACAAACAAAATCTTTTCTGCAGATTATAGATGAATTTTCAGTTCTACAAATCGATGAAGATAGAATAGAAGCAAAAGAAAACATAAATGAAAATGATAATTGAAATTGTAATTAAAAAATTGTTAAACATGCTATCATTCAATTATCTAACAATTTCATTCCCAAAGGTCTAATTCCTTTAGAGAAGTTGTTTGATCAAAATGATGTCCTCAAAAACCCACAATAAAGTTCTTCACCAGATGATATAGAGGAAATTAACATTGGAACAAATGATGATATTAAAAACATCAAAATTTGTGGATCTCTAGATCCTGAAATCAAAACAGAATACCTTAAGTTACTTGAAATTACAAGAATGTTTTTTCATGGACTTATGTTGATCTAAAGAGTTATGACACTTCATTAATACAACATAAGATTCCTTTAAAACCGGAAGAAAAACCTTATCAACAGAAACTTAGGAGGATTAATCCTGCTCTTCTACCAACTGTAGAGAAGGAAATTAAGAAAATGATAGATGCCTAGATCATTCTCCCTCTTAGGTATTCTAATTGGGTTGCTAATTTAGTTCTTGTTAGAAAGAAGAATGGAGAAATTAGACTGTGTGTGGATTTTAGAAATTTGAACAAATAATCACTAAAAGATAACTATCCTTTACCCAAAATGGATCATTTACTTCAAATGGTTTCAGGAGCACAAAGAATTTCTATGCTTTATGGTTTTTCAGGTTATAATTAGGTAAATGTTGATCCATCAAACAGAGAGAGGACAACCTTTACTACACCCTGGGATACATTTATGTACTCTAGAATGCCCTTTGGCTTATCTAATGCTGGAGCAACATTTCAAAGAGCTATGGACATAGCTTTTGTGGGTCAGATAAATAAATTTGTAGTCATTTATCTTGATGACATAAATGGTTTTTCTAATTCCAATCAGAAACATCTTAAACATTTGAGGAAGGCTTTTGACAAGTGTAGGAAATTTGAGATATCATTCAATCCAAAAAAGTCTTTGTTTGCTATCAAAGAAGGAAAACAACTGGGCCACATAATCTCAAAGGAAGGAGTGGTGTTTGATCTCAAATGTGTACATGCCATTAAAACATTCTTCTTACCTATAAATACGAAGGAGATTCAAGCTTTTCTAGGCATGATTAATATTTTAAGGAGATTCATCCATAATTATGCTGAAATTGTAAAAGACATAATTGATATGCTCTGAAAGGACCATGAAGTTAAATGGATAGTCTCTTCAAGATATGCATTTGATCAGATCAAGAAAGCTATCTTTGAAGCTCCAACCTTGGCCAACCCTGATTATATCAAACCATTCAATATCTTTTCCTTTGCCTTAGAAACAACCCTTGTTGTCATTTTATCACAAAATAATGAAGATTCCCATGACCAACCCATAACCTTTTTTAGTAACATTATGAGAGATTCTGAACTTAAGTATGACATAATTGAGAAGAAAGCTTCTGCCCTTATTCAAGCCTCAAACTCATTAAGGATGTATGTCCTACATTCACCCATTACTGCTTATGTTCCTAATTGTGTTGTGAAGATTTTTTTAACCCAGCCTGAATCGGATGGGAAGAGAGGTAGATGGATCACTCAAATTCTGGAGTTTGATCTAACCATCAAAACCAAAAAGCTAGTAAAGGGTCAAGGATTATTGAAGATTCTAGTTGAATAGAACTGTAATGTGCTCGGAATCAATCTTGTTTTGGAAATACAAGGGAAGAATCCACAAGAAACTTCCTAAAATTTGAATGAAAAGAATCCACAAGAATATTCTCAAAGTTCAAATATGAAGAATACACAAGAACCTTCTATTCTTGTACAAGGGGATAATCCACAAGGACATTCCCTTCACCCTAAAGAAAAGATTCCACAAGAACCTTTACCTTCAGATTAGATCAGCCCCATACACATTGATAATAAATTTCTGTTATCAAATTTGTATCAAGACATTGTAAATTTCCTGATCCATTTTGAATGTCTAGCATCATTTTCAAAAAGGAAGTGAAAAAATCTCAAATTGAAAGTGTTATCACTGAGGTTGTTCCCCAAAACTTGTTGAGAAAAGGGAATACGGCCGAGGTAACCACTAACCAATCTTTTAGATGCAATTTCTAGCCAAACTGCATCCAGGGAGGGCTCTCTCTTTATGTTTTAACTTTGTTTATTTGAAGTTTTATGCTATATATGATGTGCAAAGGTTTGTTTTAAATGGGTTTGGATGGTGATTTCAAGCAGAGATAGGATGTAGGTCTGATAGGGTTAATTCCATTGGGCAATGGAGTTTATGAAAGTGGACTGCTGAGTGTGCTTCTTTGATGATATGCAATACTACAGAGCAAGATAATCAGTTTGGAACAATATTAAAAGCCAGTGATGGATGGGATGTAGGCCAGGGGGTCAAGGGCAGTCAAAAATCCTTTATCGTAGTGGTAGAGGGAAGGTGCTTGAATATTTCCAAGGAGCAGTGAAGAATTCCTTGACATTGTTCAAAATCAAGGAATTAGCAGAAACAGAAGCATTTAAGAATTTCTATTCATGCTAATTGTGAAGAAAACATACATAACAGCAGGAATTGAACATAGAGTGTATTTAAACAAGTTATGGGTTATTCTTTTTCCCTGTGGTTAAGATTATGAAACATATATGAGATTTGTAAACATAGTAAACACAAAAACACAGTTAGATTAACTTATTGAGCCAAAGCAAGACACAAGAATTCTGTAGCAAAGTCCAGAGTCATCACATCAACATTCAGAAGGTCCAACAACAATGCATTTCAATGCCCCTTGTATTAATGAATATCTGAGTTACAGCACAGTTCAAATGGGAGAATCACCAACCTCGAATACATTCCTTGGGGAGGTATTTAGAACAAAAAGATTTACAAAATATATTGAGGATAAGATATGAAACAATAACTCAGTTCACCCACTGTGTCAGAGAAATGAATGCAAAAATAAAGGCAGGATTTATTGAGGCTGTACTGGCTTCTTTAATTGATTAGATATTTTTAGACCTTTTACCAAGGAATTCGGCTGGTAGTTATGTCCTTGATTTTCCTTCCTGTGTCGCTGTCCTGATTTGTTCACCTGCTCTTAATTCACCTTTAATGTGTCTTGATCCTTGCTTGACCTCCTTTCTTGATATTTACCACGTGTCCTGCTATTTGACCAGGTGTAAAAGGAAGCAAGATCCAAATTATTTAGACAAGGCTTCTAGCATCCTCTGCCACTAGTGTTCTATGGGTAACTGGTGTCTTTGTATCTTGACCAGTATTTCATCAGCCTTAGTATACCTGTAAAAGGTAGGCTTGACTTCAAAAATATGATTTATTTCATGTTCTATAAAAAATAATCCTTCCAATTTTTCATACAAGCTCTATCCGGAAGGAGGTCTTGTGTCCTCTGAACTGCTAGATGACGCAGTGGCTTGATTTGTTACATACATGTTTACCCTATGAGCATACTGTTGATGTGATAATAGTTTTCAGTTGCTTGTTAGTAAACTGGGTAAACTTCTCTGCTGCAATTTTGTGGATTTTTCTGTGAAGGCATCTATATCCATCTGCTTCTCTTGACACTTCCTTTCTAAAGTCTATATAAAACCTCTCATGGTTAGCACCTTCTTTATTGTCAAAATGGTGCCTGTCCTGTCATTTCTTTCTAAAGCTGCTAACTGTTCCTTTGTATTAGTATTCAAAAAATGGATGAGCCTATTAGCCTGCTCAGACATACTTCCTAATGATGCCCTGACCCTGTGGATTTGCTCTTGTGATCTTTCTATTAACTCAATCTGTTCATAGATTGTCTGAATTGACCTCCATTGGTCAGTAATGGACTGGCCAATCTTGGTCCACAAAATCATCTTAATATATGCTAGAGGTTTAGGTGAGATCCTTTTCCAATGATTTCACCTTGTTTTCTAGGGTCTTGACTTCTCTAGTTTGTTTTGCTACTGTCAGCTTTGACTTGTCATAGCTCACCTCTAATTTGGCTAACTTCTCTTTTGTTTGTTTGAGCTCTTACATTTGAGCCTCTAGCTCTTTCACTGCTTTCATCATTTCTTCCATCTTCATGCTGGTTTCTTGCTCTGCTGTTGGTGTTGTTGTAGCATCTGTAGTTGTTGTACCTATTGTTGATGCTGGGATGGTAGGAGGGAGTGCTACTATACTTGTGGGGGGAGCAGTGGCACCTATTGGAGATGCTTCAGGTGGCTGGGAGGTGGACTTTGCCTGCTTCTCTTTAAGGGTTTTCTCCAATGCTTGCTCTGTTTTTTCCAATCTTTCATTCATTCTTATTAGCAGACTTATCATGTCCTCTTCCTCCTTTTATTGTGCAACCTCTGCAGTTTGTGGATGCACTGTTATTGGCAATTTTAGTCGCCTTTTGAGGGCTGCAATGCCCTCGTCCTTCTTCTCGATGAGCGCTTTGGTGGCCTTTGCATCCTTAGGGTTGTGCCCCAGATCGATGATCATTTCTTCTAAGGACTTAATCCTATTGTCCTTAGCCAAGGAGGAAGCCTTCTCCAATTCTAATTGGGCTGAGGTATTATATAATGAGTTTTTTCAGTTGGTGAGCTGCCAATGCCTTATCAGCCAAGGTGGCATACACCATTTTCCCAGTTTGTTTATGTAACTTAATCTCGTCAATTGGATGAATATCCTTGGAGAGTACTTCCAGATTAGTTCTTATATAGTCAGCAGCTGACTGGGGTTGCTGTGTCTTGGGCTTGAAGTGGTTGAGGATCATTTTCTTCTCCTGAATATCATAGGCAGCCATTAGCCTATGTTGATTAGTAGGTGTTGTCCTCATCAGTTGATTATAGAGCTTCATCCTTATTGGATCATTTCTAGCTTTAATATCAGTAAAAGTCTTTTTGATGTCCGAGCTTTGTTTGCTTTGAGGTCTGGTGGATGAAACTTCTACACTATGTTGCCTCTCTAGCTCTTTCTTGAATGAGCTAGTTGAGGTGCCAAGTAGTGGAGATGCTTGTTTCTTAGTTCTCCCCTATCCTCCCATGGTGCTTGTGGTGTCTTCCACAAACTCTTCTTCTGAATATGGATTTAACCTTTGCCTCTTATCTCCTGTTTGTTCTGATGGTCCACTGGCAGGGGCATCCTCTTCTCTGTCTCTCTTTCTTCTCTTTTCCTCATTTTGAGGAGTCTGTAGAACAGGAGCTTTAGAAGCCTTGGTTTGGGCTGGGGGAGCCTGCCCTTCACCCTGTTCTTGTGTTGTAGAGGGTTGATCAGCCATGGTCTGTTGTTCTGCATCCATCACTTCCTTGCTCTTTCCTACTGAGCTAGCCTTTCATGTTGCTTGCTCTGAGCTCTCAGCAAAAGATGTATCCCCTCCAATGTGTTGGGGCAGCTTGAAAGGTACCTGTCCAAAAGAGTCCAGGTCAAGTGTTTTCTCAAGCTATTACATTTCTTTTTCCAATCTCTCTTCCTTAGTCAACTCTTCAAACAATGTGCCCTCTATCCACTCTTGTTGATTGGCATATTGCTGGATTTCAAGGATTGGAGAGTGGACATATGCTGGCAGTTTATTTTTGACTTTCCTATAGCTTATAAAATGATTGGAGTCATATGGTGCCCAATAGAAGCTCTGTTTTAGTCTAAGCTTTTGCCCTAAAATCTCATCAGCTTCTAGCAAGGCTTCCCTCTGGTTGAAGGTGAAAGGGCCCAATTGATTCCATATCTTAAGTTGTACCTTTTTCTTGGCCTCATAGAAATGGATTGTATCTGCCTGGACCAGGGAAAATAAGAGCATTGGCACATATCTTGGCAATTTGTAGGGGCTCAGATGACAACCATAAATCCGAATCACAGTGTGATTCTGGTAGAAGTACCAGTCACCTATGCTATAGCTCTTGGAGAGCTATAGAATTCTCTTCATTTCACCAGAAAGCCTGTCTGGAGGACTTTTTATCAATAAATAGGTGGCTGGATATATGAATAGATCAATAAATTCACAATAAATGTAAGGAGAAAAGTAGACATGGTGGAAGACCGGGGTCCAGAAGATAACAGACCTTGGCTCTCCCTTGACATCAAATTTTCTGAGGGGAACTTGAAAACTATCTGGCTGATAGTAGAGCAACAAATGGTATATGTATGATTTGTATCTAAACACTCCTTCTCTGTCCATGCTCATAAATTGTTCATGGATCTTATTAGCAATGTAGGTGGCATAGTCATACTTGACAGAACGGGTTGTCCTGGAGAAAAAATGGACATTAAGACCAGTGTGGTTTCATCTACATATTCACTAGTTTTGAATCCCAGGATGTAGGCTATCATGTCAATGATGAACTTTCCTGCTTCATTGAACCAAGTGTCTAGGTATGGAGGAGGTTCTTGTGGTTGACAATTGGGTTTCATAAATGTTTTGCCTATTCTGGTTATCTCTATACTTGGCAATTTGGTAACTTGATCAAGCAGAAACTCCATGGTAAGAGTAGTCAATGGTTTAGCTGGTTTGAAATGCAGCATCTTATTTATTGATTGAGGGGTGATATAGATTAAAACTGTCCTAGAAGGAGACATTACTGCCCTTTGAGTGGGCTCATAATTTGCAAGGCATTGGTGAATGAGCTCAGGAAAAACATTCACACAAGGAAGGTAGTACATGGGCATATTGGACTCCCAGATCCCAAAGATGTCAGTTTTGCTTCTATGGCTATTCCCGATCTCACAAAAGGCCTAGAGATGAGATGTGTTAGGCATTATATCATTAATTTCGAAATCCTTGTCAGCTAGGGGTAACCACTCCAGTTCTTTATGTGGGGCATTGAGAGGGGCCACATTGAGGGCTACTAGAGCAAGGGCTGCAATTTTTATAAGTTCTCAAGTGTTCTTTGAGTAAAATGTTGATTTTTACAGCAGTAGTGGGCAAAAATAGAGTTCCTGGGGCTTTTTTCAGAGAATTTTGCAAATTGGATATTTGTTTAGACTCTGGTGGGCAGAATTTGAAGCAAAAGGGTGAGGATTGAAGAAATTTTATTGCAGGGGAGGAGCAGCAATGGTTTCAAGGCCTTCACCTTAGTAATTACTGAACAAATTGACTTGAGCTCAGCTAAAAATGGAAGGGATTTTGCTGAGTGGGACAAAATTGGCAGTTTGTATAGCAAAATATGGCAAACTAGTAGTTTCAGTGGGCAATTGTGCAAATGGAAGTCAATCAGGGAGCTTGTGAGCAAGATTTAGGTGAATTCTTGTCTTTCTCGGCTAGCTAGGCAATGTGCAGATTTTTTGGTGGGTAGCTGGTCCAGGGGGGCTTGTGTGTAGCAGCAGGGTGAAATTTCGACCAGTTTCTAGGATTGCCAGATTATTTTTATGGTGAAAAATCGAAATTCATAGGGTTTTTTACAAGATAATCGTAAATAACTATTTTTCACAGTGTGCTGGACTTGCTGGTTGATTGGGAGGTGATTTGCATAATGGGGTGCCGAGCTAAGGTGGTCGAGGTGGCAGACTGAATGTCTACAGGTGAACTCGTCATCGTTTGCATGCAAAGGCTCAGCAAAGTTTACACAGTAAAATGGTAAAAAACAACTGTTTTCACAGGTTTTTTTTATTATCAAAAATTAGCTTTTTTGGCGCTTTTTATGATGACGTCATCATGACATAGAATTTTTTGTTGCGTAGCAGGGGTACATAAGGTGACGTGGCAGATGATTTGGCGCTGAGGTGGCGATGATGACGTGGTGCTGATGTGGTTGTCACGTCATTGGATGATGTCAACGATGGGAGGCGAGGGCAGTAAGAGGTTTTATCGCACTGCTTTTGGGGTGATAGTGGTATTGAGTGGGGGCGTCACGATACACTCGAATGAGCAACGCGTGTCCTCGGTGTTGGACACCTATACCAATAGGTTTCATATTTCATGATTGGAAAATTCAAGTGCCAAATATGCTCTTCTTTGCTGCTACAAAGATCCCATATTTTCAAGGAAAGACAAGGTGTGTACATGCCTTCATGCCCATTAAGGTTTTGATGGATGATCCAACAACCTAATCTGGATCATGCTATGTTTCAATTTCTGTTGTAGAATAGAGAAAGAAATCTGTCCAAACTGTTTAATCTTGGCAGATCAGTAGTTAGGCAGAGAAACTAAGGTTCCCAACTGCTTAATCTGGGACCTTGGAATAAATAAGGGTAGTGCTAGATAGGAAATCAAAGGAAAAAGCCAATGGAAAAGAAAAGGCACATAAAGGGTCTGCAAGTCCAAGTGCACCCTCCAAGAAGAAACAAAAAATGCTAGGAAAATTAGTTGGGTAAGTAGATGGGGTTGCAGAACTGGTGTTCCCTCCAAACTGGAGCTTTGCTAACCAAATACAAGGAAAACAACATAATGGAGCATGTCTAATTTCCCTTTTTCTTGATTCATCACTCATTACTAACCTCCTTGCACAAGATGCACTTATAAGAGAAATTCAAGGTTTTATGTTGGTTCTTATGGCCTTTGGAAGCCACATTTCTTGTGTAAAGTTATTTTCATTTTGATCTACTCTAGACTAAGTTTTTTTCAAGGAAACTTAGTGATATCACTCTTCATTCACCTTCTCCCTCCATACTAACCTCTAACCTTTATTATCTAGCTCCCTATCTTTCCCTTTCCCTACTACTATAACACCTTGGTGTATAAATCCTAAAGCAATGTATAAATACCCCTTCCTCGGCATTATAGCCATATGGTTCACTACTAGGGAATTGGATTAACACCTGGTTAAGATCAAGAACCCAAGCCTAACCTCTTATCTCCGTCAGAACTCATATGCCTAGCCAACTCTCCATTTTTGCCTAAAAACCCTTGAAAAACCCCTTTTTGCACCTTTATACCTACTTAAAAGGAAAAAAATGTGATAAAACCCACTTAGCCCGCTTTATCCTAAGTATGGGGCTAATTTGCGCGTTTATGCAAAAACTTCATAAAAACCCTCTTTGCCTAAGTTTTGAAATAATCAGCGATTTTGCAAAAATTTCGTTAAAAACCCTTGTTTTCTCCCCTTTTTCCAAAGTTTTCGGTGATATTTGATTTAACAAAGGAATACGTTGAAAACTATTGAAATTTGTTAAAAACCCAAAGGGTCCCGCCAGGCGCAATTACCACTGAATATTAATATTTAAACCCCGCCCGTTGACCGTATCTTCCGTGCAGGTCCCCGTCCTGATAGCTGTCAGATCGGGCTCTTTAAATCCAAGGGTCGACGCTCGTATCGGAGGGGTCCCGACGTCCGACAGATATCGTTCGATATCTGTCAAACGCTGATGTCATGCGGGGTCCACGCGTCGCCCCCATGTTCCATCAGAGCCCCCTCTGACAGATTCCTTGCCATATAGGAGGGGGCTCGATATGATGCCACCTGTTCGCCTATGTTAGCGTCCTCTTGCCGCTTATGTCAGCGCCACCACCGTGCGCCCTGTCCACCATTCTTCCACCTGGTCGCCACCTCACCGCCTCCGTGGACCAGTCAAAGGCCGCCACGTCACCTATGACGTCATGCTGATGTCATTTAAAAAAAGGCGCCAGTGACCCGAAAAAAACTATATTTTGTCAAAATTCTCGCGTTTTTTTTGCACTTTTTGCAAAAAACGTCGCTGCTCCTCTGCATGCATTTTCACATCGAAAACTCTACCAACTGGCTCGAAAAGACCAACAGATCATCACCTTGCCTACCCACCAGCTATTTCGACCCGGGCTGTCCATTTAAACAGGTATTTGTCCGTAAAAACCTCTCTACAACCTGGTTTTTTCTGTAAATACTAAGAACACCTTAAACACAGAAAAACACTTAAACTCACCAGAAAGCTACTTACACCCAACTCCCTCTCCCTCTTAAAAAATTGACGGTCGAATTTCACTAGCCGAGCCATTTAGACTGCGATTTCAGTGAAAAACCCGCGTTCTCCGTTCGCGCAGTCGTGAACCGGAATCAATAACCTGCATTCAGTTACCAAGAAAGGTTTGTTAAACACTATAACTTGCCTTCTCAAGGAGCCAAAATAGTATTCCAATTGCTGTGGACTTACCCTGCTACCCTGCATTCTTCAAATTTTCCTTTTCTCAGGCAGTGCTCTTCTGGCCCAAGAAACATAAGCTTATTTATCAAACAGAACCCAAACAACCATGGACACTCCAGTTGCACCAATTGCCCTCAATGTGGCTCCCTTGAATGCCCCTCAGAGACAATTAGAGTGGCAGGATTTGGCAGACTTGGACTACCAGATCTCAGAGGATTCCTCATCAAGAAGTAAGTTCCACATCCACCTACTGAATGAACTTAAGGACAAGCATAAGGATGGGACAGACATACTAGGCATTTGGGATTCCTTCCTCCCAATTTTCAGGCTCCCTCAGGTCAACCAATTCCCTGACCTGATTCATCTATGTGCTGTCTTCTATGACCCCATGCAAAGGTCTGTGCTTGACCCTACAGGTGCAGTAGTTTTCTACATAACCCCTGAGGCCATCAGAGAGATGTTGCAATTCAAAACCCAAAAGAAACTGGTCCCCTTGTCTCTAAGGGTTTTAATCAACCAAGGATCCAAGATGCTAACAGAGGCACAGATCCTAAAGATTAACTAGTTGTTCATTACAAACTCTGACACTGTGCTGCACCCTCCTATCTTTGATGGCTACCTCAATCAACTGGGGTTAGATCTTGCAGACATGATCAGTTCCATCTTGGGGTACAAATCACTGGAATTCATTGATGAAACTATGCTAGTGATGATGACAATGTTTTCCCCTGGCAAGACTCCAATATGTTATGACTATGCTACATACATTTAAGATAAGATGCATGAGCAGTTCTTGAACTTGTCCAGAGAGAAGGTGTTCAGATACACCTTCTACATTTACCACCTCATCCTGTACTACCAACATGAGAAGTTCTCCTTTGAGATCAAGAGAACTGATGCAGCAGGCAATCCAAGGTCAGTGGCGTACTGGACCTCAGTGTTTCACCTCAGCACCTACTCTCCATATACATATTATGAGTTCATAGACCTCTTCATCCATCCGGCCATGTCCTTATTCTTAAGCTCACCTCCTCCAAGACTGACTGATGAGATGCAGAGGATTCTGAAGCTATCCAAGGTGTACAACATAGGGGATTGGTACTTCTACCAACACTATATTGTAATCAGAATATATGGATGTGAGTTGCACCCATACAGATTGCCTAAATATGTTCCTATGAGACTGTTTGCCCTATAATATTTCAGGCAATTTGGCAATGCTGATATGGTGCACTTTGCAGGCAGGGGGAAGAAGGCACAGCTAAAGGTAAAAAATCAATTGGGCCACCTTGTCTTAAACAAAAGGGAAGGCTGGAAAGAAGCTGACGGGAAACTAGAATTCCTTGGCCTAAAATACAGTTTCCTTTGGAAACCCTATGACCCTAATCAATCCATATCCAAAAGAAGGCTAAAATACAAGCTATCTATCTATGAGCATGTGAGCATGCCCTACATTGAAATATTTTCCAACCAACCAAAATGGAGAAGGGGCACACTGGATGAACCAGTCACTCAAGAAGAATTAAATGAAAGAGCTAGAAGGCATCTATTAAAAATGGCTGACTTGGAATCTCCTTCACAGGTACTTACTCTGTCAAAGCCTCAAGCAGGAGCAGCTCCTTCATCTTCTACAACACATCAAGGGGCAGTGCAAATCACAGGCCAAGATCAAAGCAAGGGCAAGGAGAGGGATATGGAAGAGCCACAAGCACAACAGGGTCAAGAGCAGCCACCCCAACAGGAACAGCAGCAAAAGGAGCAACAGGGTTAGGGGAAAGAAACAGCAGAGGCCCCAATGGCCACCCAGCAGCAGCCAGTGCAAATGGCACCCCCAAGGCAGGATACAAGGATTGACTCTTCCGTCCTCCAGACCCCTCAAAGGGAGGATGTAAACAGAAAAAGAGATAGGGAAACTCCCCTTACCTCATCACCAGAGAAGAGGCAAAGATTAAATCCCTTCTCAGAAGAAGAAATGCCCATCATGGAGGCCTCAGCCAGCTCCTTCCAACAGGAGCAAGACAAGGCAACATTAGGAGAAGTGAGCTCCTCAGGACAAAGGAAGGGAGGAGAAACAAGCATTAAGCAGCAGTTCAAAGATATCAAGAGAAGAAGTGAACCAATAAAGCTGCAACTTTACAATCACCTACTGAATATGGCTCCTACCAACCAACAAAGGCTCATGTCTGCATTTGATGCACATGAAGGGAAAATGATCATGAGCCACTTCACACCAACAGTGCAGCAACCACAATCAGCTGCAGATTACACAAGGACCAATCTGGAGGTCCGGTCAAAAGACATCCACCCAATGGATCAAATAGAGCTGCACAAACAGACGGGTGAGATGGTTTATGCCACATTGGCAGACAAGACCCTGGTAAACTATAGGCTGCAGAACAGCCTGAATAACACTGCTGCACAACTTGAGTTGGAAAGGGCTTCCTCTCAGGCTAAGGACAACAGGATTAAAGCTCTGGAAGAAATTATAATAGAGTTTGGGCATGATCCTAAAGATGTTAAGGCTGTGCAAGAAGTCCTCAAGATAAGGGATGCTGATATGGCAGCATTAAAAAAGAGGTTAAAAATCCCAGCAACTCTTCACCCACAAACAGAAGAGGTTGCCCAGCAAAGGCAGGAAAAGGATGCAGCTTCTCTATTGATGACACTATACAAAGAGCTCATCCAAACTCAGGAAAAGCTGCAGGAATCAGAGGCTACCTTACAGGCAGCATTACAACAAAAGGAGGTAGGGAAAACCTCACAGCCACCTCCAGAAACAATAAACATTGAGGAAATCCCTCAAACCACTGACCCTCCCAGCCAACAGGCACAGCAGGAAGCACCACCCACCTCAGCACCAACAACGGAGCAGGCTAAAAGCCTAGACATGTAGAAGCTGAGGAACGAAATTAAGGTCTTGGAGTCCCCGATGTTTGAGCTGAGTCAAGCCCAGGACAATCTGGCAAAAATAAATGAAAAATATGATAAGTCCAAGCAGAATCTGGCTGAAAGAGAGAGGGAGGTAAAGGCCCTCAAGAAAAGGATTACTGAGCTAGAAAAAGAGCTCACACTAGAAAAAGTTACATCTGAGCTTAAAAGGGTCATCTGGGGCAATATTGGCCAGTCTATAACAGATCAGTGGGAGTATATTGAGGCCATCGATGAGCAAATAACACTCATTGGAAGAGCACGCAAAGAGATACAAAGGGCAAGGGCATCTCTAGGCAGTATGCCTGAGATTGCCACTAGAATGATAGACGTGCTAAACTATAGGACAAGCTCCCAGCTCATAAAAATGGGAATTGGAAACAGGACAGAGACCATCTCACTAATCAAAAGGGTCCTAACATTAAGAAACCTGATTCAGACCCTGGAAAGAAGAACCCAGGACATGCAAGCATATATCAACAAATTCCAGAACATGTTTATGGAATTGCAGAACAGGGGGCTTCCTATCCCATTGGATCCATCAGCAAAGTTACTCTCATATGAGAAATATGCTAATAGAGTAAACAATTTTGCAGCAACTCAGATTTCAGAGGCAGCTAGTGCATCAACAGAAGTAGGACCAGTAACAGGGCAGATCCTCTTTAACAGAGTAGAAAATCTATTTTTTATTAGGAATGAAATTACACATTTGTTTGATGAGCCCCCTCCTTTTTATAAATATACAGAGGCTGATGAGACCATGGGGTCAATTTTGAAACATTAGTTGCCTGCCCCAGATGTGTGGGAAGAGTTGATACGATTACTATTAAATCAAAGTTAGTCATCGTAATTTTGCTTTTTGAAAATATTAAATTTTTCATACACAGGAAAATAAAGACACATCAGCAGGTATGCAGAAAGAGGTTGAGCCAACTCAGCACAGGTACTCGGCCCCAATAGCAGCATCAGCAGTCACAGGTGACAGGGCCAAGAAGCTACAGGAAGACAAAGCTGCACAGACACGTCATTCAATAGCTGTATCAAAGCGCTCAACCGACTCCGTGAGCTCCAAAGGTCAAAATTGTCCTGACAAAGAGTTAAGAGCCTTTAAAGTGCATTAAACATTGTAATAACTTCTCCTCTGCAAGCCCTGTACGAGTGAAAGAAGATATTTTCCCTCTCAGATGACTCAATGCCTGAGATATTTTGTAATAAACTTCTATATATTCCCCCTCGCATTTGTTAGCAGGGGTTGGACGTTGGATGTAAGAAATCTTTGATATCTATTCTGCTCCTCTTCTACTGTAAATATTCAGAGAATTAATACAAAGGATGATGGAATTTCCAAAGCTCTGTGTCTCTTGATGTCTTGCTGGTGTATAGCTTAATGTTGCAGGACTCCTGCATATCTCATGACTCAATAAGTTTTCTCTTGTTACCCTTTGTTATATGTTTATCATCTTTCATATAGCACTCATGTTTTCCATGCCTTAAATATCTAAATAGCAAGGAAAAAGAATAGTCTCAGGATTTAATCATAGATTACCCTGAACTCAATCTAAGCTATTATAAATGTTTTCTTCAGTTATGGTAATGAAAGTGCAATTCCTAATTGCTACCTTTCACACTATATCATCACAATGATCTATTGTTTCAGGAATTCAAGTTTGCTACTGTGGAATACATCCCTTTTCTCACATCCCAGCTTAGTGAAAAATTATTTACTGCTTTTCATTGGTTGTTCACAATCCATTATCACAATCTACAGTTTGTTTCATAAAATATATAAAGGCCCTGTAATTCCAGCTGCACCAAATTCAGGATTCCAAGAAACCCTCAGCCACAGACTCCATTGCCCAATGGACTAATTCACCTGCAGATAACACTTCAAAACTATCAGAAAGCATCCTCCCAACCAAACAAAAAACAAACAAACCTTTACTTCATAACTAGCCTAAAATCTCCACAGAAAAGTGACAAACCTTATAGAGAGAGCCCTCTTTGATTACAGCTAGGCTAGAAGCTGTAATCCAAAGATTGGTTAGTAGTTACCCCGGTCGTATTCCCTTGGGAGTCATAGGGAACAACCTGGGTGTTAACATAATGGTGACTCCACTGGGGAATTCAGGATCTAGAGAGTACTGTATGTCTACCAAAAATTACACTTAAAATCTGAATATCAGTAAAGAAACCTTCAAAACTGTTCATGTACCAACATTTGCAGCCTTAAGAAAGAGCTGACTCAAATATCCTTTATACGCAGTTGCAGATACACAGACGCTTTCGAACTCCTGTCCAGTCCTTGAAATACAAATCTTTTCAAAAAACTTAAAAAGGTCTAGCTCAGAAGCTGGCTCCCAAGAAGAATCCTTGGTACACTAGGGCTAATCCTGACCCCAACCCTCCTACTATCTTTGAAAATCCTAATACAATCTCCAAACTCATTAAGAAGCAGCAAAAACCAGATAATCTTGCTCACCTTAGTCCAGAGAAAGTTCACCCTAACCCCATCTCCACCCCAATCAAAGTACTTTTCTGTTCCACCCCTAATTCCCCTAGTTCTCCATCCACATCTCAAAGCCCTCCACCCGCATCTTCTTCCCCCATACACACTCCCTTGACCAACACTCTAAATTCCTCTATACCTATTACCCCTGTGATACCCACTGTTCCTCTTATCCCAGTTTTCCTTGTCAACCCCCAAAATCTTGTGAATATGGCTATGAGGTATGCACCTCTGCAACTACCTGCCAATCCTGTGGCCTTACCTCAAGATTACCAGGCCAAAGTCTCATATTTTGACTCCACTGGCCCTTATTCTACTATTCAGCATGCTAAGAGAATGCAAGATCATTTTGAAAACTATGAGATAGATGATGAGAGTGTGAGGATGAGAATCTTTGTCCAAAGCTTGACAGGTGATGTTCTAACTTGGTTCAGATCACTTCCTGCAAATACCATTACCACCCCTGATGAGGTTTACCAATCCTTCACAAACAGATGGGAGAAAAAGAAGGATCCTCTACATATACTTGGTGAATATGACATGATTAAGAGAGGTCCTCAAGAGACAGTTCTGGAATACTGTGCTAGGTTTAATAATGTATATAATGCAATACCCCAAAACCTGAGACCTCCCCCTGATTTGGCCTTATACAAATTCCCAGATGGATTTGACCCTGATATGGCTTACCAACTAAAAGAAAGAGCCCCCCAAACCCTTGAAGAAGCTCAAAAGGTTGCTGTAACAGTTGAGGCAAACCTGATTGCTAAGAGGAACAGGGCTAGATTAGAAAAGAGAGTTGCCTTTAAAGAGGAACCCTTAGCCTTTGACCAGAAATTAGATACAATAATTTCTGGTATGAAGAGGTTGGGCGACAGGGTAGAGTCTGTGGAAAGGAAATCTTCATGGGAGGCACCACCAAATAACTCTAACAGAAATCCAAACTTTAGGAGGAATCAAAACCCTAGTGGGGGCAAAGCCAACAATGATCCAGAAATAAGACCTCCATTTCAAGAAAACTATGCTGAAACATCTACATCAGATGAGCAAGTGGATGATACCCATATCCACTTAATGGGTCTTGATGATAAGCACCAAGTCTTCCTAAGTCAAGAAGATCATGAAGAAGAAGACAGTAAACAATTCCAAACAAAGTCAAGAGAATCATTTGATTTCAAACAAGGCTATGACACAGCTGTCTATGAAGTCCATAAACAATACAAACTACGAAGCAGGATTGTAAACATAACACAGCCTGAGAAAACCAAGGATAGACTGCAGCCCAAGAGTGCCATAGTAACAGAACCAATGAAACCAACTGATTCACTCACAAAGGAAGTAACTATTGAAGAAGTTACTGAACAAACACAAAATCCACCAGCTACATCATCTGTACATCCAAATCCAAGCAAAAAGCCTCAAGAGGTGATTGAAAAACATAAGCCCCAAGATCAAGAAGAAGCCTTACCAAATAAAGAAAAGGGGCTCACCCATAGCACTAAGGTCCAAACTGAGAAACCCTTTGACTTGGAAGCTGAAATTGGTAAACTAAAAATAGCCATCCCTCTTGCAGAGCTAGCCAAGAATGACATCTACAAACAACAGATTGAGAAATCCCTCCAACTCACTCAAAACAAAGACAATGTCAATGTGTTGGATGACACCCTAGAATTGCTGTTTGGTCCAGAGGTCGATGGAAAAACAGCAGGCATGGGGATCCTACCCTTTTATGTCAGCTTGCATGTACATGACAAGATACTACACAACGCAATGTTTGACTCAGGTGCCTCTCATAACCTGATGCCAAAATCGGTCATGGAGAGGCTGAATTTAGATATCACTAGGCCTTATAAGGATATATTTTCATTTGATTCCAGCCAAGTTAAGTGTCTAGGCCTAATAAAAGACTTATGTGTATCGCTGGTCCAATACCCAAACAAAACAATCTTGATGGACGTTGTTGTTGTTGATATCCCACCCAAGTATGGGATGTTATTGTCAAGATCATGGGGGGCTAAACTTCAAGGGTCCCTTCAATTAGACATGTCATATGCTACCATCACACTCTTTGGTCAACCCAAGAGATTGTATAGAGAGTCCCTGATGAAATACATGGTCAGCACTGCAGAGAAGCCTCAAAACTTCCCCATATATGCTGTCCATTCTGACATAGACTCATATATCCTTTTCAATGAAAATACAGGTAACAAAAACAATGAAGAAACCCAGATAACTAAAACAAATCAGCCTGCCAATCAAGGAAATCCGGACATAAAAACATTGGTTGAGTCAAAGGATGCAAGTATTCAAGAGCACAAAACAAATGACAATGAAACCAAGACACCTAAAGAAGAGCAGGAGTCTAGTAAACAAACTGCTCCTCTAAAAACAAAGCTGATCCCACCAAATGAGAAGGTTGTCCTAGAAGTCAAACTAAATAAACAACCTAAAATCCAACTCACAAATCCAGATCATAGAGACATCATTCAACCCCCCCTAAATAAGGAAATCCTATGGTTCCTAGAATTTGATGGATCAGTTAACAAATTAGGGGCAGGAGCCGGAGTGTGGGTACATAACAAACAAAACAACCATGTAGAAGGTAGAGCCTATAGACTAAACTTCAAATGCACCAACAACATGGCTGAATATGAAGCTCTGCTACTAGGTCTCAAGTTGGTACAATCCCTACAAGCCATAAAAATATCAATCCTAGGGGATTCGGACCTAGTTATCCAACAGGTGAAAGGAAATTTTGTTACCAATGACAAAAGACTCAGGTTTTATAGGTCGGCTACCACTGAGCTACTAGAGTCCTTCACTGAATTCCAGATTACCAAAATTCCTAGGGCTCAGAACCTTCATGCTCACAGTCTAGTCACATTTGCAAGTACCTGCAAGCTGCCTTTTGAGCCCCATCACTGTTTCACAGCCGAAATAAAACACAGATCACCTGTCCCAAACAATGTTAAAGACTGGCAGGTGTTTGATGATGACACACAAATAAATAATTTCTTGACTTTACAAGAAGAGTTTTCAGGTCTAAACATTGACACTGAGACAACAAGTCAATCACAAATACTTGGGACAACAAATCAATCACAAATACATGGTAAACACCATAACCAAGCAATATCACCAAAAACAGCTAACCAAATGCTAAAACCTACAGTCTTCAACCAACACAACATACAAGAAATCCAACAAGGTAAATATGAGGATATAGGTGATTATGAAACTGAGGTGATACAATTAAAGGACAACTTTCTTCCAATAGGCTTGGCCCCTTTGGAAGACATCTTTGACTCCAATGAAGTTCCCAATAAACCAAAACTGCAGCCCCTGAACACAACCATAGAAGAGCATAACATTGGGACGGTGGAACAACCCAAAATAATAAAACTATCAGCTGCATTACCTCCTGACCAAAAGCCCAAATACATTGACCTTTTTAAGGAGTTTCAAGATGTGTTTGCATGGAGTTATGAGGA
>APFE031275038.1:249173-260687 GCA_000404065.3 Pinus taeda | reverse complement strand
TCAACTAACTCAGTAATAAAGATAACAAAAAAATCAAAATATGTATACCAATAACATCTCAAATTTGTTATTTTTAATTATTTTTATTTAAAATCTCAACCAACTCATTAATAAATATAACAAAATAAAATCAAACTCATAAAATATTAATCTGTAAGTATAAATATTATTTTAAAAAATACAATTATATAAAACTATCTTTTAAAACCAAAAAAATACTAAAATTTAAATTTATTTGAAAATTTCAGCAAACATTGTATTTAAGACAATCTATACAAATTTGAACAGTTACATCCCTTCACTCACCGGTTCAACCTATTTCTTTTCCATGATGCCCTAAATTGATTATTATAAACACAATGTAAAGAATATTTATCTTCCCTAACGTAAATACAATTTTTTATTATAACCACTATTTATATTCCATGATCTCATAAATATTTTATTACAACCACAGTGTAAAGCCTATTTATTTACCATGATGTGAATACATTTTTTTTATTGAAACCCTAATGCAAATATAGTTACAAGCACGACCTAGGGACTCCTTATATCGCCTCCACTAATTCATCCAAGTAGCTCCCCAACCATCATGAAAATCATTAATTATTATCTCAAAACGAAGAATTAAAATAAATATTAAATAATCATTCATTATTATTTTAAAAACATAGAATGAAAATAAAGCAGCCTTCGTAACAATAGTGAGTTATTTATCGTTGCATGTAGAGCTATTTTTGCTTTTGCTTTGCCATTTCTGTTATCTCCATTTTGCTTTCTCCTTTGCCATCTTTGATATCTCCATTGTCATTTCTGTCATCTCCACTGCCTCGGTTGAAAACCCATTTCCCCCTTTAAAAACAACCAATGCCTAAGTATGAATACAGTACTGCAGGACACCACAATGTAGGTCACCACAATGGAGGTCACATGGTGTTGGACACCTAATCCTAAATGGGTTAGTGTGGAAGTCGAATGGATAAAAGAAGTTCAAGAGACCTTGGGATGTGAATCCCAATGGTCACCACATGTACTATAAATGTGTATCAAATTGTTAATAAATTTGTATTGCATGTTTTATCTTTACTATCTTTCTCGCTCCCCATGTGTGTTTAACATGGTATGAGAGCAGGCGTATTTCTACCCTGCATAATTAATTTGAGCCATTTGTTTATGGCATTTCTTTGCAGTTTATTTTTGCCAAATTCTTTTATACAGACCTGCGCTCTGTCTACCATATTCACTTGAATAATGAAACGTCCCTATGCCAGCGCTGTCCAAGCTGTTCTGACATGTCTGTCTGCCATATCGGCGCTCTATTCTGCGTTACGTACGACCTCTCTCTTTTACAATCCTGACGCTTGAAATTAGACGTGCGCTCTCTGTCCATAAGCGCTTCATGTTGAACTGAATGCTACGTTTGAATGCGTTACGGAATCGTGACCACCTCTGATGAGAAGACTGCTGAGGCCACTGTCTACTACGCTGCCATTGATGAGCATGCCATTACAGTCATTTCCTGCAAATTGTAGGCAAGGACTCAGACTGCCAACTGGAGTTGAGGAACCGAGCAGCTGAATCCCGCTAGGGTTAAAAAGAAGCGAGGGTGCATTAAACCCCGAAACCATGGCTCCCCCAATCCCAAATTGACAGGAGGAGGCAACGACGGACTCCCCATTAATCCCACATTGCCATCGAAATTGCACCTAACTCCCATTTTTCAGATCCAAAGCAGGTTGCAGACAATATCTTGCTACTGTTTTCAATCCAGTTCCTGCAATTATTATATAAAAGAGGCAACCGAAGCAAAAGGTGCATATTCCCATTGGCTAGAAGGCTCCATTATAGAATCTGTAGATTTCATGGAAACTTATATGGATACAAGCACAAATTTTCTTATGTCGACCGCTCTGTAAATAAGCAGCCAAAAGCTCTGTGTAAGTGAGACATTGTAGAACCGAATTTAGAAAACAGGTATTGCCGAGGTTTTCCAAGCCAACACCAATTTTCCTAAACTTAATTCGCCGTGTGAGCTCAAGATCCATCGATAGTTCTGTGGGTTCGTTTCTCCGGCTTATCCTCCCAGAGTTTGAATAGTTTGCTGCCTCTTGAGAACGAAATGCGTCCATCCGCCCCTGCAACAGAGGATCCTTGGACGACCTTTTTCTTGGATAGAATCCACCATTTTATCGCAATTTAGTGGCCATGTGCGATGGATTTCAATCACCCAATTGCTTGCTTCGAATCTGGAAGCGATTATGCATGTGTGTGGTGGTCTTCTTAAAATCTCGAAGCGATTCTGCGTGTCTGTGGTGGTCTTCTTAAGGGTTCTGGACCGAGAGATCTCCCCAAAGATCGTGAGTAGATTTTGATGTTTATCGAGCAGCCGCTCGAGCTACCCCAATGAGCCATAGGCAATTTTCTTTGGCTATAACCCCTAAACCTTAGCGGGTGGACAAAAGTGGAGGAACTCGCAGGTATTGAAACACTGGTATCTCTGGAGGAGCTACAAACATCTGGATGTGAAAATCTGAAGAGAATACGGGGTTTGGGGCAGCTCATAAAACTTAAACAACTCGATGTTCATGGATGCAGCCATATAGAAGAGCTGAAGGTGTTGAACGTTTGAGGTTGTTGGAGAAGCTTGATGACTTTCACTGTCCAGCTTTGCACTGCGAAGGGAGAGTACCTTGATGAGATTGAAGGAATTCATGCTCCACATTTGAAAATCAAATCATAAGAACACAGTTTTTGCAGTGACAACAGGGGATCATCGGTGTGCAGGAGAGGTTTAATCACTTGATGTTCCACGATTTCGCCATTATTGTCCAGCCAATTCCCCGGTGACCATTCTTGCAGGTTTCAATGAGTGATGAAGGGGACTTTTCCAACGAGTAAAGTCTCGGCAGAAATTCATGATATTATATGGAAAAACGTTATGATAGTGATATTGTATAGGTGAACCTTATGACAGTAATTTTGGTGTATAACAATGTATTTGTAACAGTGATGTATGAAATGGCTTGACAGTGATGTGTATGACAGTGACCATGATATAACTGTGATGTGTATAATCTCATGTGAATATTGGCATGGTTTAGGAAGCATTTGAGTACTGTTTTTGCCTGAAGGTGAGTGGATCGAGATTGATAATATTGAATGATTTTGAACATATATTGGAAAGCTTTTGCAGGTTGAAATCGGAAAGTGTGAATTGGCCAGTGATTGAAGTTTTTGATTCGGTAAATGATGGGATGCATTCTTCTATGTTTTAGATATTATTGATCGTGGGTATTGCAGGCCTAACCCTGCGTCACTTTTCCTCATTGTTTCACTATTTTTTTGAGGATTAAAAATGGCTCCAATTAGTGAAATATTAGAGTTAGTGGACAATCTAATACTCTCTACTATGAATAATACATTCAAAATCAGCAAGGATATTCTCTCAGAAATTCAGACATGTCTACAAAATGCACAGGAAAATATTGATTTTTTGCAGCTTGAATCACAGCTATAGCAAGAAGAGATACATCAAAATAGACACCATTCTGAACTTGTTTTTGTTCAGAACATTGAGACAACCACCCATCAGTAGAATGTTACAGTTCATTCAGATTTAGTACCAAACAAAGTAGCAAGGTTACATGCAGATGCAGAAGTTCAGTCTGCACTTCCCAAGCCCATCATCACACCTTGGGAATAGCTTGTCCACAACAAGCATAGAACTGGTCTTGGATATGATAAGGACTTGTCCTTTCATATTCCAGACTATGCCAAGCCCATTTAGTTTCAGAGTGCTGGATTTATTCATGATAGTTCACCTGCTCCTCATGACAGTGCACCTCAAACTGTTCTAGACTCTGCCCCTCTTCCATAGCAGCAACAACAACAGATCGTGAAATGCCAACACTGTGATCGAGTTGGCCATCTGAAAGATCACTATTTTGATCTTCATCCATGTAAGCATTGTCATAAAACTAGCAATCCTTCACACAAATGCTTCAAAAGCAAACATCCTCCAAGAACAGAGATTCATCTTGCATGGATCGCTTCTTGGCTATGGGCATCAACAACCAAGAAGGTATTCCAAACACATGTCAAAACTTGTTCCAGAGTATTGAGAAGTCTTGCAGCTGAGTTTTCTCCATTATCTCACCTTGTATCTGATAGGGGGGAAATGATGGTCATCTACAAACTTCAAAATCACATCAAGCGAGCCTGAGCCACAACCTTCCATATCAGTTTCAGAGTTGTAGCCAAAGACAAAGATGCGTAAACATGCCTTGAGTTGGCGATCTGAGACACTTCCTCTAGTAGAAGACTTCAGCTTCTTGCTAGTTTTGGAAGAGTTCCGGGAACAAAATTGAGAGCACTTCCTCTAGTAGAAGACTCTAGCTTCTTGCGAGTTTTGGAAGAGTTCCCGGAATTGCATTAAGCATTCTAGAGTTGTTGGTGTTCCTTAAACCATCACACGTTGAGACTTCCCTTTTGAGGTTGAAGTTTTACCTTTTATGCGGGGTGAGACCTCCCTTTTATGGTTGAAGGTTTCCCTCTTTAAAACAATAGGATCACTTCCTCTAGCAGAAGACTTCACCTTCTTGCGAGTTTTGGAAGAGTTCTGGAACTGCACTAAGCGTTCGAGTGTTGGTGGCCATCCTTAAACCACCGCCCTTTATACCAACATTTCAGACAGCACATTCAGCCTAGTGCTGCCATGCATTTTTGCACATTTTATATTACAACTCTCTTCTTGGACTCATACATAACCCTTAGGATTAAGGGGGGGAATGTTGTACACTTAATCCTAAATGGGTTAGTGTGGAAGTCGAATGGACAAAAATAGTCCAAGAGACCTTGGGATGTGAATCCCAACTGTTACCACATGTACTATAAATGTATATAAAATTGTTAATAAAATTGTATTGCATGTTTTATCTTTCCTATCTTTCTCGCTCCCCATGTGTGTTTTGTTTTAGTTACCATGTGGCTGATGTTAGGAGATGTTAGGAACCTTCTCATTATAGTTCTGCTTCAATCTCAAACTTTTCAGTGGGTATAAGAAACCACGATCCTAATTCTCGAAGACCGGAATGGATCTCACGTGTCATTATTCCAGTTTGTTGCAGTTATCAGGAGGAGCACGTGCGGAACCCTTATGATTATAATCCAGCTTCAAACTCCATGTTTTCAATGGGTATAACGAACAACTACCATAATAATAACAGTGTACATCCTCCACCTATTTTGGACAGGGTGAACCTGTGTATCACTCGCCCTGGCAACATCTCTCTGGAACCAATCAGTATGACAAATGTTGGATTCGGAGGCAGATTTTCTGAGAGCATAGATGCAAATCGTGGTTTGAGAGGCAGGTTTGTTGAGAGCATAGATGCAAATGGTGGTTTCAGAGGCAGGTTTGTTGAGAGCATAGATGCAAGAAGTGGGTCGTCTATTTCCCAACGTAATGCCGCCCGGTATGAAAACACGGAGGGGCCGCGTATGCCAACACCACATTCAATTTGTTGGTAATACCACCTGGTATCAATCCTGCCACCTTGCTAGACTCTTCCGCTGCCTGTGATGAGCAGGTCAGTTGCTTTGACGAGTTTTTTTGGGTTTGAAAATGAAGAGCTGTTCATATTTTATAATGTCTTTGAATGGTTAGGGTTTTGTTTTTCTAACGTCTTTGGTTCTTTGAAAAAAAATATATTGTCCGATGAATCAATGTGTTTTTCAGAGATAAAATGAAGAGCTGTTCATATTTTATAATATATTTCACTTGTTAGGGTTTTGTTTTTCTAACGTGTCTGTTTCTTTAGAAAAAACATATTTTCTGATGAATCAATGTGTTCTTCAAAGATTAAGTTCATTGGAATGGAATGTGTCAATTGAATCTCTAGCTGCACAATTAGATCTGTGCACAATTGGATCCGTTTTATGCCGGTTTCTGGCCATGCGTACTAATTTTTTGTGTTTTTGTGAGGTTTTTGGTTTTTAATTTTATTTTTTTTGTTTTGTTTGTTGAGATGTAGATTAGTTGGTTTAATTTTTATTCCAAAAATAACAAGCAAGATGAGATTAAGTTAATTAGAATGGAATGTGTAGATTGAAAGTTAGATGCACAATTAGATTTGTGCGCAATTAGATTTGTTTGTTTACTCCAGGTTTCTAGCCACTCATACTAAATTTATGTATTTGTGTGTTTTTAGTTAGGGTTTTGGGTTTTTAATCTTCATTTTTAATAGTCACACAAATTTAATCTCCTCGTTCTCCCTTTCGGTCGAGAGTTGTAATTCTCCCTCGATGCTATCTCCAACGTCCATGCTATCTCCAACGCCCCCGACAATGTTGACACACGCAGAATCTCGTTTCAGTCACAAACCTGGGCATCTAGAATAATGGCCTTGCTTACCTTGTATAAAGGTCCTCCTCGGAGTCAACCAGGGTGGAAATTGAAGACATTTATTATGATGTCATGCTTTATTCATTGCACTGGCCTCATCACAGTGACAACTCTCAACTAGCACCATTAAGGCTATGTTGTTGGAGCCTTCTCCCCTCACCTTGCCGATGGAGAAGTTATAATATAGATCCCACTTGCATTTTTTAAATTCGACTCAAATCCACAAGCTGTCCCAAGCTTAAGCACCAATGTAAACCTATGTCTGGTGTTTCGGGGCTGAACCCTGGCATTACAGCAATGTTGCCCGCCTTCAACGTATTAATTCTGAATGTAGAGAATGACCATCCTGTCTCTCGATTAATGAGTTGTCCACTAATTGCCTGATTTCCCTTATTCTTATTGATGCACCATAGTTTAATTCCACTTTCACGCTAAAGGTTTAAAAATCAGCATTGCTATAATCTTAGGTCAACATTGTTCATGAGCCCAACTCCTTTAATAGCCAACACATGGAATTCATATGCCTCTTAGACATGATGAAACTCTACTTAGCAGAAATGGTCACTTTGCATTTTTATATTATGTGAAAAAGGAAGTTGAACCCTTATGGATTGATATTTGAGTTTAACTACTTATTATTGGATGATTAATGATGAGATTGTAAAATATCATCAAGTATGGGATTTTCTTAAAAATGGTTAGTTCTAGCCTCTCATAGAATACCAAATATTCAGCTAAATTATTCTTAACGCTCTCCATATCCAAAATATTGAAACTCTTTTTTTAAATGGAAACTATAGATAATCTCTCACTCTCCTACCTCCCTTATAAAGTTTGTATTTTTCTAAAATAGAATAAATTGCATAATTTTCATTCACTACCAAATAAGAAATTGGTCCCTACCGGAGGTTTACTAAATAAGAAATTGGTCCCTACCAGCCAAACCTGGATGAGAGTATTGTACCATGCATTGCATAAATCATGGCTCTCTTGTGGAGGAAAAACCCTAGAATCATCGCCGAAACCTAGGGACTACTAGAATCTAGACAAAAGTGGTGACGACAATTTCTGTGACCCTCAAACATTGGGAACCTTACACACTTTGGATGGGGCTAGCAATATTGGAATAGTTGCGAGGTATGGCAATAAGTTGTGAAAGGATAACCTACCAGCTGTAGGACTTTCTAGAATATTAGCTCGGCCACAACTTTTCTGGGCAGAAGGTATCAACATGTTTTGAGTGTTTTCATCGGAACAACAGTAGACAAATGTCATTTGCATGGAGAAAGAGGTGGTTGACTATTCATGAGACTTGATGGATAAAACACCAATTTGAACGGTTGATCCACCTCAGCGTCCAACCACTGAAACACTTGAGAACCCCATGAACTTGATGTCCAGGTTGAGGTATTTATATCTAATATGGAGGATGGAGTGGCCAACCTCAATGACTTAGGGCTTCTACAACCTACCTGGGCAACAAATTTGGATTCCAACCACTAAAACACTTGAGAACCCCATGAACTTGATGTCTAGGTTGAGGTATTTATATCTAATATGGAGGATGGAGTGGCCAAACTCAATGACCTAGGGCTTCTACAACATACCTCAACAACAAATTTGGATTTCATATACAATTTACATGACTAGCCGCCTAAACCATTACTCAAAATGCCGCCTCTTTTTGAGCTGCAATATTGGGAATATGAATAACATGTGCATCAAAAATCTGGTTCTCCATAAGCATGCGTGGTAGCTAGGGGTTTACTGGGTCACGAAGTAGCCACATTTTGCATAGAGAACCTAGGGCTCAACATACGTGGCAAGCAAGGTGTCGACCCAAGGGTTACTTACCCACAACACCATGTTCACACTTATGGATGTTTAGAAGCCATGTCACAACAAATACCGGCTCAAGAAGAAACCACTGTATTAGAGTGAGATGATAACTAGCCACACGTGCCTGAACTTTCCCGATAAATCACCCACAGAAGATGGGCAGAAAAAATTTAAGTGTACTAAGCTGCGGGAGCGTGGGCCACTGCTAGTATTTGGTGAAGGAATAAGCATGTCGCAGAAACTAACAACATGATGACTCTCGATTGAGTGAGAGGCAAAAACTATTCTATGTCTAGTTTAAAATGATGGATTCTCGAGATTTGGAGCCAAATCCTCAGTCAACAATTACGGTTGCATTGGGAACAATCTAGGATATACCTAGCCCATGATAGATAATACATTGAATTTGGGAGCATTACCATTGCTAGAATTTTGGTACATCTCGATACCAGAGAAGGGCTAGTAGAAATTCTCCACTTGCAATACAGGGGGCTCATCACATGGTAGATCCTAAATTAGGAGGATGTAACATTCATGTGTAGGCTCTGGCATGAAGTTAATTACTTCTATAAAGACTACCAGTTGATCACTATAGAAAAACAGAGAAGTAGAGACAGAACAGATGAAAG
Organism: Pinus taeda; assembly: GCA_000404065.3. NCBI lineage: Eukaryota > Viridiplantae > Streptophyta > Pinopsida > Pinales > Pinaceae > Pinus > Pinus taeda. The sequence continues at coordinate 251,816 of APFE031275038.1, read as the reverse complement.
AAATAATAAAATGAACCCTTGTTCAGATATGCCAAGATATGAATTTTATTGAATGGATGAATACTCCGCACTGCTGATCGATTCATGTGTTATTACATTATATTTATATCCTATCTATCTTTACATAACTGAATAGAACCGCCTAACTATCGTTATAGAACCGCCTAACTATCATTACATAACTAAATAGCTAATTTGTTGTCAAAAACTAACAAACTCCACCTTGACAACAATTTCCTAATTTCTTGCCCATGCCCATTCATCATCTTTTCTGCAAGCCAAGAGAAGCTAAACACCACTGCAACTTCTGTACTGTTACTGGCTTTGTGAATATGTCTGCACAATTCCCTAGTGTATGGACCTTTTTAAGAGCTACTTTTCCGCCATCGATTACATGTCTCAGAAAATGATACCTTACATCAATGTGCTTGGTTCTGCTGTGATAGGGAGGATTTGTAGCAAAGTGAATAGCACTTTGACTGTCACATAGTACATCCACTTTCTCCTGCTTTCTTCCAATTTCATCTAGCAGACCCTTTAACCAGATTGCTTCTTTACTGGCATCTGAGGCAGCTATATATTCGGCTTCAGTAGTGGACAACGCAACTGTTTCTTGAATCTTTGACATCCAACTAATCGCTCCACCTGCAAGAGTAAAGACATAACCTGTAGTAGATCTTCTTTTGTCCAAATCACCTGCATAGTCAGCATCTACATATCTGCAGACTCGTCCTTCACTACCATTAAAGATGATGCAATGGTCACTTGTGCCTCTTAGATATCGAAGCACCCATTTCACTGCTTGCCAATGTTCTTTACCTGGATTTACCATGAACCTGCTCACAACTCCAACTGCATGTGAAATGTCAGGTCTTGTAGATACCATCGCATACATTAAGTTGCCTACCGCATTTGCATATGGTACATGAGACATATACTACTTTTCTTCATCATCTCTAGGACTTAAAACTGAAGAAAGCTTAAAATGGGAAGCTAGTGGAATATTAACAGGTTTCACATTGTTCATAGAAAACTTTTCAAGTACCTTCTCCACATACTTCTGCTGTGATAACCAAAACTTACCATTTTTCCTGTCTCTATGTATCTCCATGCCCAAGATATGTTTTGCTGCTCCAAGATCCTTCATATCAAACGTCCTAGAGAGTTGAGCCTTTAACCTGTTGATCTCTTCCATGCTTTTGCTTGCAATAAGCATATCATCAACATACAAAGCTAAGATAATGAATATGCCATTGAAACTTTTGAAGCATACACAATGATCATACTCACTTCTTATAAAGTTCTGGCTCACCATGAATGAATCAAACTTCTTGTACCATTGTCTGGGAGACTGCCTCAGACCATACAATGATTTCCTGAGCTTGCAAACTAATCTTCTGCTGCGACCTCGTACAAAACCTTCCGGTTGTTCCATATATATCTCTTCGTTCAAATCACCATGTAGAAAAGTTGTTTTAACATCCAACTGTTGTAACTCAAGATTAAGCAACGCAGTTAGTGCCAACACAGTATGAATAGAAACAAGTTTTACAACTGGAGAAAAAATCTCATGAAAGTCTATACCTTCAAGCTGAGAATACCCTTTGGCTACCAGTCTAGCCTTATACCTTTCGATACTTCCATCAACTTTCCGTTTCAGCTTGAAGACCCATTTGCATCCAACAACACTTCTCCCTTCAGGAAGCTCTACAAGATCCCAGGTATTGTTTTTGGCTAAGGATTCCATTTCTTCTTCCATATCCACTTTCCATTTTTCGCTATCTGTATCATCTACTGCTTCCTGATAACAAGAAGGTTCCCCATCTTCAGTAATCAAAGAAAAAGACGAAGAAGAATCTTCATACCTTTTTGGAATTTTCCTTTCCCTTGTAGACCTTCTTAGAGAAACTGGTTGCTAAACAGGTTCAGAAACTTGCACTGGTTCAGAAGCTTCAACGGCTTCCTTTGTTTCTTCAACACCTTTTTCTCCAAGGGTTTCTCCTTCCTTCCGGTTGTCACCAAAAGGTCTAGCCTCCAACTGAACTCGTTGATTTTGCGACACCTGTTCGTGTTCAATTCTTTCAACAGTTGATTTTAAAAGAGAGGATTCATCAAATGCTACATCTCTACTAACGACTATTTTCCGCAATGTAGGATCCCACAACCTATATCCTTTCACTGCATAGTCATACCCAACAAAGACATAACATTTCGACTTTGGTTCTAATTTTGAACGCTGATTTTTCGGAATGAGAGAATAAGCATCACAACCAAATATCCTATAATGTGAATAATCACAAGACTGACCTGTCCAAACTTCTTCAGGAATTTTACAATCAATTGCTACTGAAGGTGATCTATTAAATAAATAACAAGTAGTAGATATTGCTTCTACCCACAACTCCTTTTGCAAGTTAGCATTGCTGATCATGCTTCTGGCTCTTTCCATAAGAGTCCGATTCATACGCTCAGCAACACCATTTTGCTGAGGAGTATAAACAGCAATTCTGTGTCTAACAATTCCCTCATCCTTACAGTATTGTTCAAATTCACCTGAAGTGAACCCACCACCATTGTCAGTTCTTAAGCATTTAATAGATTTGCCTGTTCTTTTCTCTACCATTACTTTAAATTGTTTAAAGA
>APFE031275038.1:236798-247919 GCA_000404065.3 Pinus taeda | reverse complement strand
CTATTTTTCCCAATTTGACCAATCATCCATAAACAACAACCTGCAATCCATAGACATGATCCATATGTCTAACAATAGACTTGCGCCAAAAATAGCCTGCGGGCCCACTTAGTGAAGGCGACTCTTTTCACTAAGCTCCATCATCTTGTTGCAATCTCAACACGAGGATGATGTATATTTTGATACACTCCTATGCTATGCTATATTATTATTATTAGTTATCTTGCAAAACATGTTATGGGATGTTTTTAAATTTACTATTTGATTTAATGCAAATGTTTATTTAACATTCGAGAAGCAACTACCTCTGCTAATGTATTTAAATATCTTGGAATGTGCTGATATTCGATGTAATCAAATTCTCGTTCCAAGAGAGGGACTCTAAAAAATAATCGTAATAGCACTGGATTTCTAATGGCATAAACTCGATTAAGCTGTAATACAACAAGTTCTGAATCTAAATTAACAATCAAACTTCGAATTCCAAATGAAATGGATTCAGATAATAACTCAATCACTGCACTGTATTCTACAATGTTGTTCATTGTTTGACCGAGGCTTACCCCATGCATAGATACTAACTCGTCAGAGGGAAAATAGATAACCCAAGCTGCGGAAGAGATTTTATGTGTACTACAACAAGCGCCATCATCAAAACCGATGTATGTTTGGAGAGGCGTCAACATCTACAATATCAAGAGTAAAATCAAGATAAGCAGGAATAATAATAAAAAATACTCTCTGAAGTAAAGCACGCATTCCTAATCTAAAAGCACACCAAACTTAGAAAGAAACTAGTCTAAAAAATCTCCACACTAATCTTTTAAGCATAATATTGCTTTAGATAAAGCCCATTCCTGGGTTTACCTAAAGAGACACTGTCAAAATCTTCTAACTCATAGGCCCCTTTTGCCAGCTTTCACTTGACAATATACAGACCATGCCACATGGGTACAAATTTTCCAGCTCCTAGCTTATCATTTGCTTGATCGTAAAGTAAGACTAGGTCTCCTTCCGAAAATTGCGGGGTGTAACATTCCAATCATACTGAGCTTTAATCCGTTTGGCATGAGTTTCAACAGCTAATGCAGCATTACGTCGATTCTCATCTAATTGAGCTAAGTATAATAAATGTTTTTCCTCTTCAGAAGTGGCTGGTAATAATTGCACGGCAATTTGTAATGACGGGATTTCGCATTCAATGGGTAATACTGCCTCTAAACTGTAAACCAGTTGAAAAGGAGTAAAACTTGTTAATGTTTTGACTGAGGTTCGGTACGCCCAACGCGCTGAAAATAACGTGTTATGCCAATTCGACCTATGAATCCCAATGATTCGTCAGATCATGGTGACTAAAACTTTGTTGATTGCTTCAACCAGACAATTCGCCTGTGGGTAATATGGAGTGGAATTATTGTGATGCAGACCAAGTTGATCTGTAAGTTCAGTCATCATGATGTTTTGAAAATGACTCCCATGGTCAGTGATAATCGCTTGAGGAACACCAAACCTAGCAATTATGTGATTGAAAATGAAAATCACAACAGTTTTGCCATCTGCCGAAAATGTAGGCATTGCCTCGACCCACTTGGTAAAATAATCTATCGCAAGGATGATATACGCATGCCCCCCGGCTAAGTGAGGGTTACATGTAATAAAATCGATACCCCATTTTGCGAATGGACCAATGACAATGATAGGGTGGAGAGGAGCAGGTGGAGTGCGCATCTTACGATCAAAAATTAGGCAATTGTGGCATTTCTGGATTGCAGTGATACAATCTTTGAATAAAGACGGCCAGAAATAGCCAGCGCGCAAAATATTTTGGGTTGTGGCATACCCAAACATATGACCGCCACACGCTCCAGAGTGACAGTCATTAAGAACCTTTTCAGCCTCATCATGGGTAAGACAACGGTGTAAAACGGAATCCACCCCACGATGATAAAGAGTATCTCCAATAATAGTGTAAGGTTGGGATTGGAATCATATTTTTTGGCGCAGAGATCATGAAATGTCTGGCCGAAAAGATTGGGTCTGGAGATAGACAATGATATCTCCATACCATGGATCAATAGTGCTGATAAGGAACAAGGATTCATCCACAATGGGTTCTTCCGCCACATGTTCGGTATCAGCACGAGGGAAGTCACACATCAATTCTGCAAACACCAAAGATTTCTTTGACTTGACCTTCTCAAATTCCAAGTCAAATTCCTATAGGATGACAATCCATTTGGAATACTTGCCCCCTAGCAATTGTTTAGTCAAAATGTATTGCATAGGGTTACAGTCTGAAATGACCGTGGTTTTGCGTAACAAAATGTAATGATGAAATCACTGAACAGCTTGGACTGTAGCTAAGGCCATTTTCTCCACATGTGAATATTTTAACTCAGTCGGAGTTAGAGTCTGACTAAGATAATAAATCACATGTTCACTTTCGAATTCATCCTGTTGAACTAAAACCATCCCAGTGGTGGAATGGGAAGCGGCGAGGTACAAGAAGTAATCATGGTTGTAGTTGGGAGGATGCAATAACGGCGCATGGGTCAACGCTTGTTTAAGTGCATCGAAATATTTGTCAGCTATCTCATCCCAAAAGAATGGAGTGTTCTGTTTCAACAATCGGGTGAAACCTTTTGTAATCTCAGCGTAGTTAGGAATGAAACGACGTAAAAAATTTTCTTTCCCTTGCAAACTCTGGAGTAGGCGAAGAGTCGAAGGAGGTGGTAACTTGACTATGGCTTCAACCTTCGAAGGATCGACACGAATTCCGGCTTTGGATACAAAAAATCCCAGTAAACGACCCGTTTCTATACAGAAAACACACTTGTGCAGATTCAGCCTAATCCGATAATGTCTACATCTCATGAAAATTGCTCGTAAATGAGTGAGATAGTCGGCTCTACGTAAAAAATGGGCTGGTAAATCATCGAGATAAGGCTGCACAATGTGCTTGATGTCATGAAATGCATAAGACATAGCCCTTTGAAAAGTTTCTCTGGCGTTCTTCAATCCAAAAGGTAACTTGCAATAAGAAAATGTCCCCCATGGACAAATGAATGTTGTTTTTGCTTGATCGGTAGGTAGAATGTTAATTTGATTGTAACTGGAAAAACCATCCATAAAGGAGAAAATTTCACAGCCAGCACAATCATTGATAATTTGATCGATATAGGGTGTTGGATAATTGTCCTTTGGACAAGCACGATTAATATCCCTATAGTCAATACACATTCTTATTGTCCCTTGTTTTTTAGTAATTGGAACAATATTCGATACCCGATCTGTCAAAGGAATTGGATAAATGAAACCTGCTTTAAGTAATTTCTCAACTTCTGTTTTGATGGCAGCAGCTTTTCGTGGGTGTATCTGACGCAAACGTTGCCGAACGGGTTTAGCATCCAGGTAGGTTTTAATCTCATGAACAACGATTGAAGGATCAATTCCTGGCATTTCCTCATAGGATGAGGCAAACACGTCACGAAATTCTTGAAATAGGGCTTTATATGTGTTGAATTCAGTATCTGTACAAGAAGCACCTATGTGAATGTTTTCAACAATCCTAGGTTTGACTGAAATGTCGATAGGAACCGTTAGAGAAATATTGGCTAAATTTTGTTCAGAATTAGGATGTTTCAATCGATTCTGCGGTTCTTTGACATATTCAGTGGTAAAAATAGATGAAAAATCAATTTCAAAATGATCAATCTTAGATAAAAACGAAGATCGATGATGAAGATCTTCCCATGGTAACACATCAACGGACAACAGTTCCTGAATTTGTTCATCGGTGTGAATGGTTTCAGAAAAGGTTGTTGAATCTGAGGTTGAGATTGAAATTGATTTTACATGGATCTCATTCACTAGATCAAGATTGGTTGAACTTGAGTCGAAAAATGACTGTACAACTTGATAAGCAACTTCAAAGGTACTCAAAGGCATGGCATCACCAAGAGAGTCCACCTCAGAATCGAATGGAATGATCCAAGGATCGTCAAGAACAATGGATTCTGACGAAATCATATGAATAGTCAAGAAAGAAGATGGTACGTTGGGAGGAGGAAATGAAAAAGTTCCGAGTAAACCCGAATCCTTAACTAATCTGACCCCAACATCCTTATAAGGGATAGTGGTTTTACCAACATGTTGAATACTCTCAGCAGAGGATGGGTCAGATGAAAAGTAAGTTAACTGATCTATTGTAACAATCTTTCCATTATGTGGAAACTTAATAAGCTAAAAGACCGATGAAACAACAGCAGTCATGGCATAAGACTAGCTACGACCCAAAAGAAGGGTGTAATCCAGAGGGGCATCAACCACCTCCACATCTAGATTAACAGTTTTTCCTTCTACCCCTATAGGTAAGTCCTACAAAATGCCATAAGTATGAAACCCTCAGCCATCAAAGGCCTTTAGAATCGTCGGGGATTGATTAAGTGTAGGAGAACCAAGGGTTTTCCAACACTGTATCAAAATAATACACGTTGAAGCTCCCTCATCAATCACAGTCCTAAAGCAAGGTCTGTTTTTTACTAACACTGGAATCTGGAAAGCCATTTGATGGGGTAAACGAGGTGTACTATTTTCTAAATCGAAGACTATGAGGTTTGAGTCCTGAAGATCAACAGCTCCTATAGCCGAAAATAGCATTTTACATTGTGCTGGACAAGATTGTAGCACCTCCAAAGCCAACATTGTTGAAGGGGAAACAACTAAATCTCCAACAATGCTATAGTTTTGAGCAGCTCTCGCATGTGGATTGAAAGCTGACTTTCGAAGTATACCCTTAGCGGGCGGTTTGATTACTAAGTCGGGATTTGGTTTCTCAATCTGTAGTGGATCGCAACCAAACGGAGCTGAGGTTGATGGATTGGAATTAGAAGATTCTACTTCCTTACCACCGATAGTACTCTTACTTCCATAATCTTGCGATCGTGTCGCAATCCTTACATGTGACATCATCATTATGGGCTCTTCCGAGGCACCAAAGGAAGAACCTATCATCTTACAGTCTTGACTTGGAAAATGATCCTTCAAAAGAGCAAGTGTTAGCGAACCTTTGGCGATTTTTGCAACCTCGGCACGACGTGGACAATCTCTTGTAAAATGCTCGTCATCACAGATGAGACAAGGATAGCGAGGTTTACGTTTCTCGTCAGTAGATTCAGGTTTATCGAGTTTCTCCTTCAAGTTTTGATTAGTATTCTTCTTGCCTTTCTTCTTACCGTTAGATTTTGATTTGGTCGTAGATGATTCTACGACATGGACATCGACAGAAATTTCAGTTGAAGACACTCCCTTCGGGGAATCTGGTAAAGTTATAATAGGAGAAGAATTCTTGGAGGATTTCTTCTTACTCTTGGTATTAACAGTACCAATCATACTGTCAGTGGCATGAGACCCTGAGGGAGGTGCATTTATTTGATTTTGTTTCGGAAGGTCGGGGATTTTCTCATGTAAAGTACCTGACTGCGTATAAACTAAGTCAAGGTACCGAGCTTGAGCAATTACTTTCTCTTCGGTAACTACTCCTGCCTTGGCTACATCTTTAGTTATTTTAGGTAATAACGATTTTACAAACCATTCTGCCAAAATTTGGTCCGGGATAAAAACTTTCACTAAACGACGTCGACGTCGCCATTCATGAATATGGTCTGAAATATATGTGGACGTCGACTGTTTTAATGAAGTTAATAATTTCGTGCCATTGTCATATCAGACTGGTAGCTGAAAATAAGTAAGGAAGGAAGTGGCTAACTGACTAAAATTGTAAAAAGAGCCTCGTGGCAACTCAATGTACCACTTGGCTACAAGGTCAATCAAAGTGCGTTGAAAAAGACGAAGACAAATTGAATCATCTATAATGGAATTCAATGCACACCAGAGATGGTAAGTCATCACATGATTAGACGGATCTTCTCCTGACTTCCCCTCAAACTTTGGTATATCATTGGGCAACTTATTCGGCATTGGCGGCCAAAACGGAAGATAATTAATGGGATTGTTTGTAAGGTGTGACAAGTCAAGCAAATCCATAGTTGCTATAAATGGTAACTAACAGTTCGGATCCCGAAAACTTGGGGTCATAAGACCAGCCCCAGGAGGAGGATATCCAGGATAACTTGGTATCGGATTTGCATTTGGGATATTATATCCTCCTGGAAAACCAGGATTAACCGGACCATACTGAGGTTGTTGAGGTTGTTGATAAGTATACCCAAGGTATGATTGATACTGATAAGCCAGGTTCTACACAGCAGGGCCGAATTGGTACTGCCCCTGGTACAGTTGATAAGTAAATTGGGGTTGACTTGTGACAACCGTACTAGGCCCAGGTTGTCCTACAGGCATCGAAACCGGAGTCTGGATTGTAGGTCCGAACTGAGGTAAAGAAGCCTGAGGAGTTGATACAGGAGCAGTGGAAACTGGAGTTGCTGATACTCCAGAAATAGGTGGAGTGGATTGAACATAGGCCGCAGTAGTTGCAGCAGACGTTTGGGACGGAGTTCAAGGTGAACTGGGCCCAGACTAATGAGCTACCCCAGGTGTAGAAGTTTGAGTAGTAGGCTGGACAGGTTGCTGGGGTGAACCAGAAATAAAAAACTGTCCAGATTGAGATGACAACTGCACACTGGGTTGCGGAGTCTGTTGATCCCACATCACGTTCATTCTGGGGTATGGACCCATAACAGGTTGAGCATATTGAGGACTAAAACCAAGTTGAGTGTAAGGTTGTTAATTATACGCTACATTTCCTGGTCCTTGAACAAATGATTAACCTGAAGGTGGTTGGAAACCTTGAGGTTGGTATTGACCTTGAGGTTGGTACTAACCTTGAGGTTGGTACTTACCTTGCGGTTGGTACTAACCTTGAGGCTGGTACTGACCTTGAGGCACATATTGAAACTGGGGTTGACCTTGAGGTACATTTTGGTACTGGGGTTGACCTTGAGGAAAATATCATCCTGTGGGGATATGTTGTCCTTGAGGTTGCCCCCCAGGCAGTGATGGACTACCTTGAGGTTGCCCCCCATGTGGTATTTGAGTACCTTGCGGCTGCCCCCCAGGCGGTATCGAACTACCTTGAGGTTACGGATTAGGAGTAGTACCAGACATTATAAGAATCTCTTCGACACTTAACGGTTTAGTTCTGCTATTACCAGGAGATACTACATATTCGATGGGTTGAGGAGATGCTCCTGAAAATGTACCAGATAAAGACTGATACCCAGGAGGAATAGAAGGACCACCATGTAAAAAAATTTCTGGCATCTAAGAAAACAAGGATGACTGTCTCGACATATTCAAAGGAGGATAATAACCTCTGGGTGTTGGATGGAAAGGAAATCGAGGTGGTGAAGACGCAAGACCTAGATTTTCTAAAAAATTAATCAACGAAATATACCAAGCGTCACCTCTAATGGGACTATAGAAAATGGATTCACGCTCCCTAAGTTCGATAGTTGGTTGATTTTCAGGGATGCTTATACCTTCGTTCAGACTCGAACTTACAATTTCTTCTATGGAAATGAGTCTAGAAGGAAGATTCTGGGTAATGATATTTTCTACCCTTGGTGAACTAGGATCACTAGAAGCAGGAGAAGTAAATCTCGAAGATGGAGTAGTAGCAGGTTCAGTTTCAAGTCCAAAGATTTCAGGTTCTTTAGCTAATGAGCTAGTATGAGTGATACTACCAGTCACCTCAGAAAATGAAATCGGTTCAGAAATATGTTCTGTTGCTTGAACTATATGATCAGGATGTATGATTAAGGAAGACTCTCCAGCCTCCAGTGATCCAAACCTACTTTCACTAGGTGTGACAAGAGCTCGCAGCCCTTCAAGTTGACTTGGTGTAAATTCGGGAGGCTGCCCCCGAAGTCGATGGGATTGTCTCAGTAATTTAGCCACGATTAATTATTTAATTACTTCACACAAAAACAAAAAAAATCTCAAGAAAACCACATAAAGTCTCTAAAGAACCAAACAATTTGAAGCACATGCCTAAAAAATCTAGGAGATCAAACCACACAAAAACAGTATCTTTCCGGATCAAAAACACTAGTTGGTGATGAAATCCAACATCGCAGAATTCAATACAGAAATGGAGGTTGGAATAGTTACCCCGACAACCTTCTTAATGAAACAAACTAGTACAAGTTTCTCCACTATAATCATCTCGAGTGAAGATAACCCCCCAGAGAGTCCAAGTGAGTCTAGTCGACGTCTGCTCCAGGTACAGTGGAATATTCCCTCCACCGTCACCTAGGAAAGAATCCTAAAGATTATGGCCACTAAGGTCACCAACGGAAACAAATATACCTGGGGGAACAGTCTACGATCTGATGTGCACGCAAGGGCAAAGTAACAAGCTCAATCCCCTTGAAGGCTCCTTGACATAATCCAAGGTTTACCAACAAGTGACCCCAGGCTCCTCGACAATGGTCAATCCGAGGTTTACCGTTTTTAATACGTGAATATCTTCTATCATTCCCAATGAGGAAGGATTGATTCCCACACTGGTTCGGATATGATCTTGTGCTTCTCCTTTAAGAGGAGCTTTCCCAGAACATAGATGTAACAATTGGATTTTCTCCCTACCGCAAGATTGACTACTTGTTTGTTTAAACTATCTTGGAGAGTTAATTACTCCCTACTCCAAGATACTAGCCTAAGCTATGTTGGTGAAAAGATCCCTAGAAAATAAAAAGATTGCTAGATGGATTTTAATTAAGCGTTAATTTTATTGTTTGTTTCTTAAGTCAATGGGTGCGGAGATGAAACTTTATGGTGTGAAGACTCGACTACAAAACACTAAAAAATGCACCTAAGATGATAACAATTCCTTTTCCTTTTCAATGAATTTCTAGCTAAGGAAGACCCAAAAATGCAATGCTTTGAAAATCAAATCTTTCTCTTAACATACAACTGAAAGGAAAACTTTTTGTCTTTTCAAAGAAGTTTAAAAATGAGACTACTAATCACGCTCATGGAAAATCCCTTTGCTTTTCAACAATCAAGAACTACAAGAATAAACAATTCTTTTAAGAGAGCTTTTAAGATTTCTATAAAAACTCTAAAAGCCTATTGAAAACAAATTTTTCAACAAGCTTCTATAATTTCTATGAAAATCTCAAAACTATAATCTAATCTTGAGATCTAAACGAAAAATGGACTGAAAAGAAACATGAAATGTTTTTGTGGATGCTTAACTTAGTCTTTCAGCTAACTAAGGATCAATTTGTTCAGCTCAACAAACTAATCACAAACATCCAATTATGTTTTAATAAAAAATGAAATTCAAAACTTTCAATCAAGTTTAATCAAAGTTTTGCAAAAGAGTCAAATGGGATCTAGCTCTCTTCAAGGATGGATTTCATGAACTAGTCAAACTCAATAAGAAGACCAGAGAGACCAGTGTGATCTAAGGCTCTAAGGCTTCTGATCTCTAAGCTACTATGAAGACCAAGCAAAAATCAATCCAACAGGAAAAACTTCTAGAAAATCACTTCAAACTAGAATGCCAATGAAAACTAACTCACAAGGAACTTTTGTCAAGACAAGTGCAGGTCTGGGCATAAACTAACATCTATGGACAAAAACTAAACCTAACTGGGTGGATGGATCTTAGGTTTTTCAAAATTTTGACAGGGTCCACAGGCCCCAGTAGAACCAGGTGCGGTGCCACTTTGTGTTACACTGTAACAGTGCAGACAGGTCCGCACTGTACCTAACGCAGAAGGTGCAGTCCTCTTCCAAAATTTCGAAAAATAAAAATCAATCCAGGATCTAACAAGTACCCAAACTCACACACATCAAGGCAAAATCAGAAACGAAAACTCAAGTTTCTCAAGTCAAAGCAAAGACAAATCAAAAACCAAACCAAACCAGTCCCCAGTGGAGTCGCCAATTTGTTGGCCGAATAAATCGTTCTTGCGGACAAGACCGATCTCCCTAGTATCGAATGATATCTAGCAACAAAGAGCAAAACAAATCTACTTTTCTCTAACATGTTTCAATCATAATGAAACTAAGAAGGTGTAACGACCCACCTCGGTCAAAATGCTTGTTTGTGGCAGCTTTATTCCAAACTTCAAGCAGTTCCTTTTCAATAACTTGCATACACAAACAAACACACATCAAAGAACACTTGCATAGATATTATAATAAAACATGTTCATTATGAAGATCAAGGAGCTCATAAAATAAACCATTAGAGACAGTTCATTGAGAAAAACAAACTTGATTGTATTAACTTTATGAATAAAATAACTTTATAACCTTTGCCTTGATGTTGCACAAGTTCTTTCCAATGTCCAGCATGAGTCTCCTCTACTTTGACAAGCCTCACTCACTTCCCAAATGACATAAAAGGTATGTGATCTCTCCTCTCACAAGCTCAAAAAGGAAGTCTAATTTCCAGCAGCATTTACCCTCAATAATCTTCAGCTTTCAACCTCCCCTACAACCAACCCAATGCCTAAATTTATAGTGAAAATGGAGGAAGTTGCAAGTCCACCATTGAAGGGATAAGTTCCTCCTTCAATGGGATAAGCACCTCATATCATGGAGTTATCTCCCTTAGTTATGGAATGGATGAACCAAGGTGGAGAGGACTTGTCAGTGCAATATTCCTTCTAGAAGTGTCTAGAAGTGACCCAAGATGATTTTTTAAGAATGAACTCACGCCTTTTTAACTTTTACAGGGGTTCACACTCATTACTCAACAGACAGAGCAGTCAGGTTCACAGGAAACATGACCATTGGGTGCAGCACCGCAGGCAATGCTAGGAGAAAGTGCGAAACCAGGACTTGAGATATTTTTCAAGTATGTCTCCCATTTTCAAGGCTTGACATGAAGAGCTGAGGCTTAAGACTTGCAAAGGAGGTATGTATGAGTGTTTATGGACTCACACAAACTATAGAAAGTCATGGTGAAAATTTTTTGTGTAACAATGTCAACAGTCATGTTGGGAGATGTGTTGGACAGTTAACATTATTTGACAATTGGAAAGATTGTTGGCGTTGATGTCAACTAGACTAGCATGGATGTTTGTGGGATCAGATGTTGGCTTTGATGTCCACTAGCATATTTGTGATGTTAATTGTGCTAGA
>APFE031275038.1:158936-204317 GCA_000404065.3 Pinus taeda | reverse complement strand
ACATGCTGAAGCATCCAATACCATGGACCAAAAACCATCACGTCCAAAACCATGGACCGAAAACCATCGCATCCAAAAAACATGTGCAAAAATCATGCACAAAACCATAGGTGGGTCTACCCAACCTAACATAGGGTCCAAAACCAAAGTTTTCCGGGGCGCTGCCCCAAACCCCATAAAGTGGGGTTACGGGTACCCCTCAAACCCCCTGTTAACTATGTGGAAAGAATATAACACAACCCACATTTTTATTGAAACTTTGTATAAGCTTCTAGGAAACATTGCTATTGATGGGTTCAAACGTTTTGTGGTTCCTGAAAGTTAAGAAGAAAATCTAGTGGTCTCTGGAGAAAATACCATGCTATGGCATTAAAGGCTTGGACATATTAGAGAGAAGGGCCTACGAATACTGCATGGTAATGGTATGGTATAATATATGTCTAAATTCTCTCTAGATTTCGATTTCTATGAAAATTGTATATATGGGAAGCAAAATTGGGTGAGTTTCCCCTCGAGTGTTAAGAGGGTGAAAGAGATATTAGAGTTTGCGCATAGTGATGTGTTTGGACCTATGTCAGTTCCATCACTAGGTAAGTCTATGTATTATGTCTCATTTATAGATGAATTCTCGAGCAATACATGGATATATTTCCTTAGGAAGAAATCTGAAGTCTTTGATAGGTTTAAAGTATTTAAGGCTTTGGTGAAAATCAGACAAAGAAGAATATTAAGGTGTTGAGGACAGATAATCGTGGAGAGTTTTGCAAGAGGGAATTTGAAGTATTGTGTAATAATTGTGGTATATCACAGTAGAAAACTACTCGATACGCACCTCATCGAAAAGGTGTTGTAGAAAGAATGAACAGGATGTTGATGGAAAAGGCAAGAAGCATGCTTAGTGGTGTTGTATTAGGATAGGAAGTCTGGGAAGAGGCAATGGACATTACATGTTTAAAAAATCACCTTCATCATTGTTGGAGGATAAGACTCCACATGAGGTATGGAATGGTAAGAAACCCTCTCTTTGACATCTGAGGGTATTTGGTTGTGGTGCATATGTACATGTTCCAAAGGAGAAAAGAACCAAATTGGATAGTAAATCTAAAAGGTGCATCTTTATTGGGTATAATGATGGTTTAAAATGTTATAAGCTTTGAAATCCAGAAACAAGGAAGGTTGTGTAGAACTGAGATGTGGTGTTTAGAGAGGTGAGAGATGTTATTAAACATGAAGTCCTGCCAAAGGAACCTGAGAAGATAGATTTTGAACTAAAGGAAGAGGAATCAGACTCTACATCAGAACAAGAATCAGAAGAGGAAGAGACACAGACTCCAGTTTTAAGAAGATTAGTTTCAGAGAGAAGGAAAACATAGAAGTATAGTCCATTTTCTTTTTGTTCAAATTTGTCTCTATCTAATATTGTTAATGATCCCAAAAGTTTCAGGGAGGCAGTGGATTTAGAGGATAGCAAAATTTGCAAAGAGACCATGGTTGATGAAATGGCATCTTTGGACAAAAATGATGCTTGGGATCTGGTGGAGTTGATGGCTGGAAGGAAACCCATAGGGAGAAAATGGGTGTTTTATAAGAAGATGAATGTAAAAGGCAAGGTAAAGAAATACAAATTTCGGTTGGTAGAAAAAGGTTATTCCTAGGTGTCGAGAATTGATTTTGGTGATATATTTTCTCGTGTTTCCAAGTTAGATTCTATTAAATTAATCTTATCTATTGTTGTTGATTTTAATTTTGAGGTAGAACATATGGATGTGAAGACAAAATTTCTTCACGACTATCTAGAAGAAGGGATCTATATGAAGCAAGATGAAGGCTTTGTGGTAAAGCGTAAGAAAGAACTGGTATGTAGGTTAAAAAAGTCTTTGTATGGGTTAAAACAATCACCAAGGATGTGGCATCAAAAATTTGATACATATATACGGGGACTTGGCTTCACAAGGAACAAAGCGGATCACTGTGTTCATTTTAAATTAATTGGTGATTGTGTTATTTATTTGGTTTTGTATGTGGATGATATGTTGTTGATTGGAAATAAAAAAGAAATTATCGAGGATTTGAAGACCGAATTGTCCTGCAAATTCGATATGAAGGATCTTGGTGCTGCAAACTATATTTTGGATATGGAAATTAGATGAGATCAGGAAAAGAGGAAGCTCTGGTTAAACTAAATGACGTATGTCTAGACAATATTGCAGAGGTTTAATATGCAAGATAGTAATCCGGTGAAGGTTCCTATTCCTGTAGGTGTAAAATTATCTGTTGAACAGTTTCCCAAGGCACAGGAAGAGGAAGAGGACATGTCTCATGTTACATATGCGAGTGTAATTTGTAGCTTTATGTATGAAATGGTCTATACTAGACCAAACATTTCACATGCAGTGGGAGTATTGAACAGGTTTGTGTCAAAACCAACGAAGGAGCATTGGACAGTAGTGAAGCGGGTTTTCAGGTATTTGCATGGCACTAGTGATTACTTTTTGTGCTACCAAGGAAGATCAGGAGCGTAAAAAGTTTTGTACATTCATGGATTTGTTGATGTAGACTGGGATGGATATATAGATTGGAGAAGATCTACAAGTGAGTATGTGTTTAAACTATTTGGAGGAGTATTCAGTTGGATGAGAAAGAGACAGTTTGTAGTGGCACTTTCAAGTACAGAGACAAAATACATGGAAGCCACTCATGTAATCAAGGAAGCAGTTTGGTTGTATAGATTGTGTTCAAGTATTGAGTTGGTACAATGAGCTATAAGGATAGACTGTGAAAACCAATGTGAAATTTTCTTGGCAAAGAACCCTGCTTATCATTCAAATACAAAGCTCATTGATGGTCAGTATCACTTTGTGATGGATATGGTTGATGAAAAAAATGTTTTGTTGTTAAAGGTGGACACTTTGAAGGATGTTGCAATTACATTGATGAATTCTGTGAGAACTAAGTAGTTTTCTTGGTGTATAGAAACAATGGGCATTGTAGAGTTGGACCAATGACTAAGCTTTCCTATGACCCTCTGTGTGGAAAGAAAACAACAAGTGGGAGAATTTTCGGTGTGTGTTTTTTTCTTTCTATGACTAGCCCCCTACATGGGGTCTAGGAAAATGCCCCAAGAATTTTTTTATGCAAACCCAAGGATGGGGGGTGGACCCAAAGACAGTGGTTGAACCTACCCATGGTTTTGTGCAAGGGATTTGCACATGGTTTTGAGCATGATGGTTTTTTTCCCATGGTATTTTGTAGATACAATCAAGGGAAATATGTTAATGTTCTAATCCAAGGTTAGTGAATTGGGGTTTATGAATGCTTCGGCATGCAATTCGGTAGTCTCAGTTTTGGGATCTATGGGAAAATATTTGTGTATATTTGTTTTTTGTTCTTGTGGTGTTTTCATTTTTCTATTTGAAGAATTCATTTGCAGGTAATTTCTATACAAGGTTAAAACATACATTTCCAACAATTTGTATTAGATCCTGGTTCCTTCGGGAACAACTTAACTGTTCAAGGGCTGATAAAAGGGAAACAATAGCTAGTCAAGGTTGGCTAATAGCATAAGGAGTTCCATTTTTAATTGGATCAAATTATGTACTCTAGAAGGTTATAATGGAAGCCTATGTAATGTCTCTGTATGTTGATGTATGGTGCTTCTTATTGAATGGATAAGAGAGTGAACATAATGAAGAAGCCAAGGAAATCATCATGAAATGGTTTTCTAAGATAGATGCTGAGGAAGTAAGGCATTGTCAAACAAAAAAGGAAATGATAGACAAATTGGAATGTTTGTATGGAGAAGATTGCAATGTTTCTCAAGAGAAGGTCGAAGAACCTTGTTGCTCAAGTAGTGAACCAAAACATGTATTTGCTAGTGAGAAGAAGAGAAGGAAGAAGATGAATAAATCATCCCATAAAAGAGATGTTGAGAAGATCGAATATCTTCCTATTAATGCAAAAGTTGTTGTTCATCACTCTCAAGAGGATGATGACGAATCAGATGAGAAGCCTTGTTGCTCAGGAGGTATGTTAATTCTCTATGATGAATGTAAAAAAAATAGATCATTTATTTTATAGATGTTCATGTGAAGTTTCTCAAGAGAGAAATATAAGTACATATAGTTGTTGTGAAGAGATACCTACATTTGTAGCAATAGCCAATGAGGGTACCTCAGAGGAAGAAGAGAGATCCTAGGTGTGTTCATCCATAAGAGAAAATAAGAGTACCCATGGTAGTTATGAAGATAGGATACTTATCAGACCCGTTAAAGATCCTATGGTAACAGAGAGGAATCTAGATCTTTGTGATGACTAATCTAGAACCTATGGTAGTGAAGAGAAGTATATGAATGAAAGCATCTACTTTATAAAGAGGTTGATCTCTGATTTAAATGAGATCAAGGACCTATCAACGTAAAATCTCAAGCAAGAGGAGCAATTGAAAATTTGTGAGCTTGAGAATGAAAAGTTGAGCAAAAAAATAGTTGATATAAATGCTCAACAAAAAGAAGATAGCAAGCTGAATGGGATGATAACCAATCATTCCAATGAAACAGAATCCCTTTGTGAGAGACTAAAAGTTGAAGTAGTCTCATTAATACATGATTTAGAATAGGCTAATCATCAATTGTCTCTATATCAAAAGATTAGAAAGTGCTCCAATATTTTGAATGACATTCTAAGCAAGAAAAGACCTCTCTTCAATGTTGATTTGGGCTTAAATGAAGTTTCGAGCCTCAAAAAGGAAAAGGTTAAAGGAACATCCAACCAGACCAAGGTAACTATGAAGTCCAACAACAACAAGGGAAAATAAGTTGTTGGAAACAACAACAACAAGGAAAGAAATAACAATAAGAGAAGAAAAGGCAATAGCAGCAAGAGAAGAAGAGGTAGCAACAGCAAGGGAAGAAGCAACAATAAGATGGTGAACAACAACATCAAAGAAAAATGATGACTATCTAGAGGAGGAAGTTGCAGCAACATAAGATTTCTCGAGGTAAGAACTCAAGAAACCATTGAGGGAAAATAATAACCAATAGAGGTCATTTCCCCCTGAAGGACAAAGTATATCCATGTATCAAAGGTCCTTTCATGGTTATTGTTTTTCTTGCAATAATTTTGGACATAAAGCCATGGATTGTAAATGTCATGCAAGAAGGTAGAGTGTGTGGTGCAACAATAGGAAAAAGCATGTTGGCAGCAATAGAGGCTTTGATAGGAGTTCTACTAAGAACAACAATCCTTTTGTCCCACTCCTACATCATGTTGATTGCTACAATTGTGGAAAAGTTGGGCACAAGGCAGCAACCTATAGAAAAGAGAAGTTGATTCATACATCTCAAATGATGCAGGGAAATAAATCAAGTTGACCATTGAGGATGAGAAGAAATAGAAAATTAGAGGAAGTTGAGCATATCTTCAGTGCTCTGTGTAAAGAGGGTGTTTTGAAAAATAGGAGAAATCATCAAAGAGATAAATTTTCTTGGAAGAAAAATTAGAGAAAAATTAGGAGGGATGATTCTCAGTCTTTGTGGTAAAATCCTCTCTGAGTGTCAGCTATAATAAGTGAAATCCTTAGGTAAAGAAATGGAGCAACAACCCAATTACCATTCTCCTGCAAAAAAAAAAAGCAAAAAGGTAGCAAGAAGATTTGGGAGAAGAAAGAGGAGGTGAAGGAGAAGTGCCCTCCAGCCATGCGCAGCTGAGAGAAAGCTAAAATATTGGAAAAGAAGCAACTTGAGGGTAATTCTTATGTTTGGACTCAACCAAAGAAGGTTTGGAAGAAGAAACAAGAAAAAAATTTCAAGGGGAGCAAAACCTTTGTTTCTCTTTAGTGATGGAAGAGAATGGCTTGAAGGGAGGACAAATAAGTCAGATATAGGAAGCTAGAAGGACTAGACAAAGAAGTGAATCTGATTGTTGAAGGTATGGTTGAGTCCCTCTTGCTGATTAAAATAATGAATTTGGTTATCTCATGTATCAGCATTATAAGATAAAGGTTAAAGCAGCCAGCATGGCTTCAAGGGGAGTACACAACAACAATTTATGTTGTGAGAAAAGTATGTGTTGCAACAGAAATGTGGAATGGAAAAAGGTCGACCCATGGTTAATTTAGGTCGACAAGATCAGTCCCCACATAGAAGCAAGGAAGAAATGTAAGATATCAGAGAGAATTGGCTCATGGGGAGTTGATTTAGTAAGTAATAGTAGGCAATAATTGTCAGTCTCGGGAAGAAAGATTCCATAGGGGAGGAAAATTATCTTGTAGCCCTTTTCCATTGATGTCAAAGGGAAGAAAATATTATTGGAGAAGTTATGATGGCCCATGTGGAGGAGAGAAAGCCATTGGTGTCTCATGCTTGGAGAAGTGTTGAAGCAACATGAAGATTGGCCATAAAAGTGAATATGTGATGAGGTGTTTCCATCAATTCCAAAGAGGGAGATCGTTGGACAATTGGAATTGCCTGGATGGCTAGTGGTAGAAAGTGTGTTGGCATTGATGTCAAATTTCATGTTGGGAGATGTGTTGGGTAGTTGGCATTGTCTGACATCTGGCAAGAGTATTGGTATTGTTGTCAACCAGACTAGCATGGATGTTTGTGGTAGAAAATATTGACTTTGATGTACACTAGCCTAGTTGTGATGGTAATTGGGTTAGCATTAATGCTCTTGATGTGTCAAGCTTAGGGGATCCCATGGTTGTTGAAGTATCTTGTAGAAAATCATCATCATAGCAGGTTTGTTGGAGAAGCCATAATATGATGATTATGATGGATAGGAGTCCCAAGATTTTAAGGAATTTATGCCTTAGGAATTTACCTCAAATACTCCTAGAATTGGAATAGTTGGATAGAGCTTGGAAATATATTTCCAATGGTATGTGGAAGTCTAAAAATGGCCTCTTGGTTTAAGAGATAGAATCAGTCAAAGTTGAGGTGACCCAAAGTTAAATGTGGCCTTGGGTCAAAGTGGTGACCAAGTTTGGTAGTCACACAGAGTTGGCAGAGCCCTTTAGCGGAGCCACTAAAGGAGAGTCGAGCAGATGTGACTAAACACATAGTAGTCAAGATAGTTTCCATTGGCTGAAGGTGAAGCCTACTTGACAACTTGGCCCATTGGAGTTACCCCGACAATATAGTTATGGCGCACAAAGAAGAAGCACCGGGTGGTGGATGTCGGGACATGAAGGGAGAGTGCAGACCAATGAGAGTTGAGCCGGGAGGGCCCCACAATGACAGCAAATCCTGCAAAGGATTTCCTGAAGGGATATCAAAAAAAAGTGCAACAGAGAGCCGTCCCAGAGGAAAGTTAAGATGAGCATAAGTTTAAGCACCAAGAGATAGGTGTCGGGCCACACAACGACATTCCGATAACACTTGAGATGGTAGTCTTGTCAGGCTTGGTGGTCATGGGAAGTGGTTTCCCAAACCATAGATTGTGTAGATCAATGATGGATAATCAACTCAAGACCACTCCTCATAATACCACAAACCAAAATGGAGTGGTGTCATGGTTAGTTTCTTGAACTCAGTGGTATTTTCTATTAACAAAGGAATTTGGCAGAAATCCAAGGCCTCCAAGACTTGTATCCCTCCTCTTTGACAGTGTGATAGGTGGTAGAATTTTATTGGATCTCAGGAGATGATGGTGGCAGATGATGTCAGTATGACGTGGATGTACAGGGGATATGTGGCAGGAAAATTTGGTAGTTTTGGGTGGCCTAATGGGCCAAATCCGGGCGATACTTGTCAGCACTCAAGACAGGAGCAGTAAGCTCTGAGCTTCTTACACTTAGCATTTAATTCTTGAAATAAGTGCTTAATTACTACAAGTGTTAATATACTGTGAAATCAAATCGCACACATAGAAAAATGAATGTTTCTTATTTTAACAGAGTGCAGAAATAAAGAAAAAATCCATGTCATTTATCATGTCATGAAGTATTAATGAAAGCAAAAAAACTGCTAGAAGTAAACTAAAAAGGCTTGCTGCATCACACCAACGTGCACTGGTGTAGGTTCATTTCCCCTGCTTGGACCAGGTGGGAAAACCAAATCAAACAGAACTACAGAAAGTGAATAGCACACCAACGTGCATTGGTGCAGGTTTATTTCTCCTGCTTGGACTAGGAGGGGAAATCCAAATCAAACAAAACTGCAAAAAATGAATAGCACACCAATGTGCATTGGTGCAGGGTTATTTCTCCTGCTTGGACCAGGCGGGGAAATCCAAATCAAACAAAACTGCAGAAAATGAATAGCACACCAACGTGCACTGGTGTAGGGTTATTTCTCCTACTTTGACCAGGCGGGGAAATCCAAATCAAACAAAACTGCAGAAAATGAATAGCACATCAACTTGCACTGGTATAGGGTTATTTCTCCTGCTTGGACCAGGTGAGAAAACCAATTTGAAATCAGATGCAAGAAAAGGAAATTTAACTAATTCACATTGTAGATCCACTTTCACTCAAATAGGAATACATGTGCTATAAATTAAATCACATTTGGCAGTATAAACATAAATTATAAGAACAGAAAATAGGGTAAACGTGTTGGGTTGGTTGGGCCCTAGTCAACTAGCGTGTTTCCCTTTCAAATAGAAATGTTGCTCAACACTTTATCAATTCATCAACTTTCAAAAACAGAAATATGATTCCTGAAACATAAGGTAGAGCTCCCTTTGTATTAATTCATAAAGGAAAATACATGTGTGATTGTATAGTCCAGCCCAGATTTGGGCGATAACAAAATACAAGCCTATTACCGCCTCCCTGGTTATATCTCTGTTCTATACAAACTCTATCAAAAAAATATCTCGTCCTGTTTACATTCCTCGTTATATAGATCCTTGGTCGAAGGCCAAAAGGATCGTTTAACCAATTACATAACCGATATGCAGAATTTAGCTTTCGGCCTTCAAAATTAGGCAATTTAACAAAACTGGTTGTAGCCAATCTCCAGTTGTTCGTTCTTTATAAATCCGATCTCAGCTACCTTTGAATTGGCTTGCTGTCATAGCTAGAGCTCGACTGCCTTCAGATCTATCCTGTTGTCATGGCTGAAATGGCACAAAACAAGGCGGTGATCAAGGAGGTTCGGATCTGCTGCAAAGATTCGTTGTACTGGCACTAGTGTGAGATTTGATCCTGCACTAGGATCAACAATCATGGTAAGCACTTGACTATCAAACAACATTGGAGATATCGATAAGTTATAAGAGTGATTATAAGCAAGAAATCATGTGATAAATAATTAATTAATGCTAAGTTAAGTTAAAAATATGAAATATAAAGTTCATGCGAAATATGTCATCATTCTTGGACTAGTGCAAGATGAGGGTTTATAAGAGAGGTAAAACAGTGGTAAATGGTTATGATTTAGGAATGGAAAAATGGTCAAAAGGGAGAAAATTAGGGGGCTAATAGTGGGTGCTAGAAAACAATCAAATGGAGTTGGTGCTTCTTGTGATTTGTGGCTCACAAAAATATTGATGTAATAGAGTAGGTGCTCTTAGTTTTACATCAATAAAAAAACAAGCTTTATTTTTTCTCTCAAAAGGGTTTCCACGTTAAACCTTTGTATCAAATATGTATGTTGATCTTGGTGCTTGTGCTCATGTGTTTATTTAAGTTGTTTCATATGATATGTTGTTGATTTTCCTCATATAACTGATTCCAAGGTTGAATAAGTAAATATAAATTGGCATAAAAGTTTACATTATCCTTAATACTAGTTCACCCCTCCAGGTATTAACATTGTTTCCAACAGTGGGATCCCAATCTCGCAAGTCATTAACAATTGATTTTGTTTGTACAATTCAAAAAAGTAAGTTATTATCATACTCTTCACTATTAGAGTATAATTAGAGAATTTATCAGTGGTAACAATGTAGATTAGGTTATCTATTGTAGCTTTGAGTTGGAGAAAGAGTTTCTACCCCTCAATATACACTTCATAAATGGGGGAAGGGAGTGTAAAGAATAGAAAAATATGTGCCAAATGGCACATGTAATGTTTATCCCACTATAATTGTTAAATAATACCATTCAATTTACAAACCTCTAGGTGAACCTCTTTTTTATTCCTATTTTCCAACTATTATTTGAATCATCTTAAGCTTGCTATATTATTAATTCATTCACCTATTTCTCTAGGGAATTAATATTATCATTGTAGTTAGATAGCCTTTGTTATAATCGATCAATATTAGGTGTTTCCCTTAATGTTTTAGTGAGAGGCATATCTTTCTATGTTTCCTTGAAGTAAATAATGGTTTCCATATCTATCCTTGGTGAAACATGTGCATCATCAACTACTAGGTTATCCTTATTTAAAAGAGGAGACTTGTCTCCTATATGAAATTATTGTGTCTTTTTGTTGACTAGGCCACCATCATGCGAAGAATATGGTGACCACTCATTTCATTTGCCAATAACTTGAATAAGGGAATCCAATCATTATTTGGGTTCACAAAATTTCAATTTCTACGAGGGAAATGTCAATTATTGACATAGTTTTAATTCACCATTTGTAGATTTTGGTTTTGCTTCCTTAACTTCTTACGGAATCATCAAATATACTTAGAAAAATGTGGATACCGAGTCTTGTCAAATATAATTATTTCCATGTGTCCAAACTTATTATGCCCCTTATTTCATTCTTCCACCAAAACATCACTCTTTGGAGTTCAAATTATTCTCCTATTTAGTCCCTAGAAATTTCTTCTTCCCCTTTAGGGTTTTCATCCTAATGCATTATGTGCTCTTATGGAGGGGAGAGTCATTGGTTCTTTATTAGAGTATAATAGAGCAACAAATTCCTTTATACTTCTCTGGGGATTCATTAGTTTTGATTTATGTAACCTCGATGGATTCAATCCTATCTGAAATAGGGGAGTCTTCCTACATACTTTTAGTTTATGAATTGACTTGAAAATACTAGGTGTTTTCTTGAGAACCCTAGGTTTTTCTTGTAGTAGTGCATGGTTTAGGGTGATATCGAGTGGTATATGATAGAGTATTGCACCCAACAAAAGAAATGTAGTCACTCGTTGTTTCCAAATAAGCATCTTTAACTAATATCCTTGTCAACATATGAGTTATGCATGTTTTAATGTTTTTCCTTTGTCTAGCCTTTGAACTTATCAATTCAAGGGAATGCATGAGAAAGTAAGAGAGGTTGACATACCTTTTATATCTAAAATATGCTATCAGATATAAGTCATATCCATAAATCAATTTCTATTTCTCTTCATAGGTGTGGTAAGATTGGATGTAGAAAACAACTTCTGGAAATGATGCCAAAAGCAAAGTCATTAATGTACCCTTTTCATTACCTACAGTGAATTCTTACTAGAGGATAACTATATAAGTAATTTTTATTCAAACCACCTTTCCCCTTCTATAGACAAACCTATTACCCTGATAATGTTTTCCTTTATAACTTGAATGATCACCTCACACACTATAACAATAGGAAATTTAAGCAAATGGGAAAAATAAAACACTATATCTTTATTGAATCCATGCAATTGATGAAGTATCAAATCCATCCAACTTCTGAGAAATTTCTTTATACCTGAGGGTTTTGTGAATAATTTATCTGTTTGTAGGTTTTCTTGAAGCTTGAAAATAAGGGAATGCTTATAATGGTGAATCTTAGTAGAGTGCTCAAGGAAAAGAATCTACCAATTTTGGATAATAAATTTTGGTCGATAAGGTGGAGAAAAAATGACATGAACAAAGGTATATGACAAAATTTTGTGTTATGATTATGCCATTATTACCAAAATTGGTTCAAGGACTACTAAAATTCAGGCAGGGGGGTTATTGATTCTATTATGTTGATTGGCTATTCATGCAAATGGATATCATAATATTTCCTCATTAAGGAAATAAGTGGTCCATGCATATGGCTCTTTTATTTATAATATTTAACATGTCACCATACTTGGTAGGGGAGCTCATTTTATTAATAAATTAGGCAATTTTTACCTATTGAGAAAATGAGAAAAGTATAGAAAGAAACATTGTCTAAGTGAAATAAATCCTATCCTTCCTAGGGAGAAGTATTTTTACAAGGCCAAGCCCATATTCTCAAACAATAGAGTGCAAATGAAGAGGAAACAGTTGCCAATGGTGCACACAGGTGGGCCATACTCGGAATCTCAGAAGTCCCTAATCCATTAGAAATTCAATTTAGAAAAAGTTACGGTCACCAAGGCATCTGGACTCTAGCTTAGGAAACATATGCATATGAAATGGGGCCCTACGAATGTGTTCTGCGATGGTTTTGCATTATTTTGGTCACAAAGGATATGTAAGATTAACAAATGGAATTTAGCCTATGCGGGGCAGTAGGGAGGTATAGCACCTTAAGGCCTAGCTGAAGGTCACAACACTTGGTCCTATGGAGAAGAACAAGTAGAGGAGCCAAGGGAGAGGTTCTAAGGCACAAGTGGGCCAAGATAGAATCCCAAAAGCTTGTAAGATGTATGAAATACATTTTAGAAAAGGTTACGGGTACCAGGGCTTCTGAGATGCAACTCGTGTAATAGAATATGTTTGATTTTATGAATAGGTTGGCTGCTTTGGAGAGAGTTCCTCCAAGTTTGGTACTTATGCCATATTCAAGGTCTGCTACAGGTCTAGGTGCTTAGCACCTATGGATATGAATGACTTGATAGGTGTGGGAGAATTTCTCCATATTTGGAAGATTCGCCAGTTTGGATAGTTTCCCTGAGGTGTTTATGCAAGCATGGATGAGTCGGCAGTTGGGTAAATGCACACAGAGAGGTCATGTCACTGGATTAATGGTGACTATAAAGAAATGTTGAGTCAAAGCAACAAGGACCACAACACAGAGTAGTAAATAATGGATTATGTCTTCAGAAGAAGCAAGGTGTCTCTCATATTTCTTGCACACTTCATTAAATTAAATGAATAACAAAGCCTTAGGGAGAAGAGATTTGATCACATAAAGAACAAAGCCATGATTGAATAAATTTTGAGCACTACGATCAATTAATAAGCATTGGGAGTGTTGGGTGATTTAATTATCTATTAAATCCCTATTATTTAATTATCAACCTGACGGTTTCATAAAACTTAGAAGAAAACCAAAATATATGGGACCTCATATGCAACTATAATCATCTTTAACGCTCCAAGAGTTAGCTCAATCGATCAAATCAAGTGCCTCGCCAATGGGAGGTCACAGGGTCGAATCCCGAAAGCTCTTGGGGTTAGGTCAGTAAATAGGCTGAGGGGTGTTGATGCCCTTCGGGTGGCATCCACTCAGTGTTAAAAAACCCTAGATGTAGCGGCTACCCACTGACCCGAGTATCTGTGAACCAGTAAGTGAAAAAAAAACTATAATCATCTTTAGAAGATAAGTTATGGAAAATGAAGGGAATGCAATTATAAACTAATTAGAAGTGCATATTACAAATACAAAATTTAACTAAGTAATTTCTAATTCATTATGTAATAAGCAAGAAAAGTGGCTCCTAACTTAGGAGAACTAGATTTGTCCTTCTTCTAGAATACTACTTCATGAACAGAAATCAAAAACCACTAATGGACAATATCTTAAGATGCATAAATAAATAATAGAAGAGGATCCTAACTAAGGAGGTCCTTTTTGTTCTTCATTAGAAATTCATTCATCATTAATGCCATTGTTGGAAAACTAGAAATTCAAAAAATCACTTGAAACTAGAAAAAGAGAATGAATTTCAATTATTATTCATATCATATGGAAGAGAGCCTAACTTAGACCCTTGTTTGTCCTTTCATATGCTGATAATATTTAAACTAAAATGAATTCATTAATAATGAAAAACATTCAAACATCTAAGTAATTAAATGAAAATAAAATCTATAATGAAATAAAATGTTTCTTTGATCCTTTTAGAGTGAACTCAATTCTCTTAAGAACAAAGTGACAAACTATTCCATAAATTCATATACTACATTAAGATAATTTATATATAAAATTGTAGAAAGAAAACTTTATTCTATTCCATCATAAGTTAGGATACATGCTCCAAGATTGCTCTCTTTGGAATGGAGGAGGTACTCCTATTTATGCAAAAACATAAGCAACTAACTCATTAATGGAGATGCACTAATCCCTCCTAGATCCACAAATCCTTCATATGGTTACAAGCAATATGAGACACATATTCATTTATCCATGATTTTTCTCCATGACATATGCTTGACGCCTATCCCAAATCTCCTTCAAATCTTCAAGAGAATTCGAATTTCAGTCCTTGAGGCCACATAAGAGTGTCTTGGAACCTTCCAAATCACCTACACATGTCACCAAACTCATTCCACCTTTAGGTATAAGAAAATACATGTTATTTTCTAACTTTTAATCATAAATTCACTTTAAATACATCAAATAAATAGCTTTGGAAAATGAAAATATGAACCCATATGGTAATGGAAATATAATGCTAATGTGATGAAATGAGATGACAAAATGAGGATAAAGGTGAAAATGGAGTGAAAGTGTATGTTAATTTGGTGGCCCAACATACCCCCCAACTTAAGTTATCGCATATCCTCATGCAATCTATTTCATTGATTTACTTTAATCATGATTTTATCTTTTGAATTGTATTCCTTTTATATGAACTTTGGTTGATGTTAATTCTTCTTTCATCTTTGCATAATCATTTGATAACTTTGTTCCTTTTGCAAAGTGTCCTTTTGAAAATTGCAACATATTACTTGTGTGAAAACCAACTTTTATTAGTATTGGTTCTTATGTAACAATATTTTTGTTATTTTTTTGTTGCATCAAAATACTTTGAAAACATTTAATGAAGCATTCATTATATGATCATCATTTGCAAAACATGTAACATTTTGAATCATAATGCAATAGTAGTTGTTTGGAAAAGTATGTTGGTTAAGATGACATGAGTATAAAGGACATATATGGCATATGAAAGGTGATAATGAAACATGAATGTGATATATATATCGTGAAATGTGAATATGATGTATGAACATGAATCCCCCCTCCAACTAGAGATATGAAAATGTGAAAAAGGAAGTGAAGAACTTTCCAAAGTTACAATTTTAAGCATTTTAAGGAATCGCATGACTAAAAATTAGAAAATTGCATACCTTCACTTACCCTCAATGTACATGAATTGTGGATGCTGAAGAGTGTGGCTGTTGATGTTGTTGGATCATGGAGTATGTAAACAAAGGAATTTGGATCTTCTTCTGTGTTCTCTTTGCTGATGACAAGGTTTGAATATTTATTGTTTCTATAACAAATTGATCTGCTGCAAACTGTTAAAATGATATAGTCTTCAAGCATTACAACACTTGATGGTACAATTGTAATCATGTTAATAAATGTGTCGATGTCGAGCATGAAGAGAAGTCATTAGATTATTGACCATTGAGGCATGTCGTTAACCAATGTGAGGAAATTCACCATAATGTCAATGAGTGCCATGGTACCTAAGTACATCTTGCGAAGGGCGAATAGATGAGCTGATGTCAAGCCACTTGCAAGATCCAACGATTAAGATACATTGGTGTATTCCCATGATTATTGGTGAGAGAGAATGTCATTAAGACATACAAGCCTCAAGGTAGTACTAATGACTCTAGAACCTAGATAATGTGTTGATGTCGATAGGCCAAGACTTGTTAGAAAGGAGGCCTTAAGGAATCCTCCATCATCTAACTCGAGCATGAAACAATAATTTTGAAGGATTATGGATGGGAAATTTTGTAGTGGATTAAGGTTATTGGGAAAAATGAAAAGGAAATGGAATGAATCAACTTTGTAGAGGATCTAAATGTTTTTATTGATGGGTTACAAGTTAGTGGAAGTGAGCAGGAAAATGACAGTGAAGGAAAATTTATTGACTGAAGAAGTGAGAATGCAATGAAGGTTTTATTTACTTAAAAAGGAGGAATACGATGATGAATGTAAAGGGAAATGAGGTGAATGTTTTATTGACTGAATAAGAATAGATGCAATGGAGACACTGGCATCTGAAAGGCCTCCAAGTGATGGATTTGATCTGACATCATGTGCTCATGCATTGATGTTTCATCTTTGTTGTTGCTTTGATCATTTTCTCTTGAAAGAAATGTGGTCTTTGAGAGGTTTTTCAATGATTTGATAGATATGATTACATTATCCCCCTTGGCTTACCCAAAATCATTTCCTCATGCTTGAAATGCGGTCTTTAAAAGACAATGTTTGCTTGTGGTCATTTGTTTATCTTCTTGGAACCTGCAAAAACTTAGTATTTTCTCTGCAATGAAATGTAAGTTTATCATAAGAGAGAGGTGATCAATATCTCTATTTATGACATTTACAAAAAAAATTGAGAATTGGTACTAATAAAAAAAATTCATAAAAGAAAAAACGAAATAATTTATATATGTGTCGAAACTAGTGCCTCATTCTACTTGTTATATCTTGTCAGAAATTTCTTCATTCTTTAACTATTTCAAATTCTGATGATATCTTTCTCATTATGTAGTTCTCATCGATATCTTTCCAACGACGCTTGAATTGTTGAAATCCGATGTCGTATGAGAAAGTTGTGCTTATTTGAAATCTAGGTGAAACAATGAAAATTGTCATAAGGTTTCTCAGTTGTAGGATTGTGCCCTTCCTGCATCTAAAAATCTTGTCTATCTTCTTTAGTTGAGACATGACATTTTCTAGTTTTTTATGTCATTGGCTTATGTACCTCCAAGACTCAAAGAAACATGATCAAATAAAAATACTTTCTGAAACAAAAACACATGTCTACATGATTCAATCTTCCATCTACAAGATTCTCTTCAAGGCATTTTGCAAAACAATAATCCTGTAGATGAAGCACCCTTATCGTTCTTCTTCTTGATCCATTTTCAGTGTTGAAAAATGAGCTGACAAATGGAGGTTGAATGTGTAATAGTGATGTGGCAGTGAGTGACATGGAAAATGGATGATGTGACATGTTGACTGTTTGACTCGTGATGTGGCGATGAATGTGCAATATTGGCCAATGTTGTGCTGCCATGTGGGGGCAAAATTGCTGTTTAATTAACGCGGTGTCAAAATTGTAGAATAATTAACAAATTCAAATCCCCACAAGATTTGAACTCATGAAATCCATTTTTCAATTTGAATGACTTACCAATAGATCACTAATTACATTTATGAATTTAATGGAATTTTGGAAATTTTAATTATTTTAAAAATGAAAATTGAAACAACAACTTGACAAGTGGCCAATCTAAATCCAAGATTTTTAGGAAAATATGATTCCAAAATATTTTCCAAATCATTTTTCATATATTTTGAATTCATCATTTCCAATATCTTTTGGAAAATGCGATTCCAAAATATTTCCCAAATCATTTTTCATATCTTTTGAACTCGTATCTTTAGCCTAGAAAGTGGAGTTTTAACCAATTTTTATTCTATAAAGCTTAAATGTTTATGATATATATATATATATATATATATATATATAATATGTTGCAGTTGTAAGCATGGGGAAAATATCACTTTTGAAAATTTTTGCAGTAAGAATTTTTTTCTTAATAATTAATTTTTTATTAAAAAATATATATCAAATTTTATTTTTTTTAATTTATTCATTGATTTTTTTCTCCGCTGCTTGGCAATGCTACTGGATGGTTGGCCATGGCTCTGTGGTTGGGCCATTGGATAGCCTTAGCTGTTGGCTGCATTTAATTGAAAATTGTTTGTTTTTCACGCAACCTCGCAAATAAGGCTCCAGAGAACCCTAAAAATCTTTCAAACAGTTGTGAATTTTGAGAAAATCGCCATGCAAAACATAATTCACCCCGTTTTGAGAAAAACCCATGTTTTAAATTTTTTAGATTCATTTTCATTTGGTCACAAAATGCATTTTAAAAATGACATTTTTAACCTCCACAAATTTGGCCTGTAACTTCTAGGTGAAATTCGTTTTTTTTAAAGAGAATGCACATCTATCTTTCATTTTTTCAAAATCACATATAACATTTGTAGCAATTCGTTTAGTTAGCTTCCATGAATTTTTTTTATTTGTTTAAATTTGTTTTATTCTCATTTTGGTTTTTGTTTTTTATCTATTTTTATTATTTTTTTGTTTTTTAATGTTGTTTTGGTTTTGTGTTTTAAATTAAATTGTTTATTTGAAATTTGCTTAAATAAGCAAATCTCTTTTGTTTTGTTTTTTTTTTTTTTTACTTTACATGTGTTCCATTCACTTTTAATATATATATATATATAAACACTAAAAAAATTTATGTTCCATTTAAAATTTAATGAAACATTAAAAAAAATTATGTTCCATTTTAAAATTATATATATATATATATATATATATATATTATATTAAAAGAAACAAATAATGAAAGAGAAGAATCATTTTTTTTAACAAAAGATATATTAACGTGAAAATTATTTTTTCTAATCCTCTAGTAACACAAAGTGCAGGAGGAGAGCATACTCGAGATTTCATTAATCGATTATTATTATTATTATTATTATTATTATTATTATTTAATTTGGATGCATAAATAAATAAATAAAATAAATGAAAAGAATCGATCTCACACCTGAAATTATTGCTCTTCAACCTTTGCTTGTGCCCTTCGTTGACACTTGTTTGTTTTATTGCAATTTTTTTCCTGCCATCTTGCCAAGGGTTAGTAAATGAGTGGTTCTTACTACACCACAAAATTGCAAATTTATTCTAAAATTCGCAAAAACTTGTTTTTTTATTTGTTAGTCCTATTCTATTGAAAAAGAATCAAACATTCTCTTAAGTATAAGAGAATTTCCAATGCATCCGCCCAACAAGATCATGAGTAGACTCATATCCAAGTTTGAAAAGTAAACCCAATTGAGTTCTTGGACATGATCATGAAGACTGACTAGTTGAAACCAAATTTGAATATGATCTTTAGTTTTTTTATTTTCAACTGTCATAGCACGAAGCTCTTCAGATCTTGTTTTTGCAATTGGAATTTTTTTTATATTTATTTTTAATGAATTAGGGGTTTTTTATTTTAATGTTCTATGTTTTCAATATGCAAATGCAAATAAACTTAAATGAAAAATGCCTAAATGCATCTAACCCCAAATGAAAATGACCTTAAAAGAAAATGTTTCCTAAACAATCCTCCTAACTTAGTTACATCTAAGTTTTCTTCCGCCAAAATGTTGGGTTATTTAATTGTCTATTAAATCCCTATTATTTAATTGTCAACCCGAGGGTTTCGTAAAACTTAGAAGCAAACCAAAATATAGGGGACCTCAGATGCAACTATAATTAGCTTTAGAAGATAAGTTATGGAAACTAAAGGGAATGCAAGTATAAACTAATTAGAAGTGCATATTACAAATATAAAATTTAACTAAGTAATTTCTAATTCATTATGTAATAAGCAAGAGAAGTGGCTCCTAGCTTAAGAGAACGAGATTTGTCCTTCTTCTAGAATACTACTTCATGAACAGAAATCAAAAACAACTAATGGAAAATAGCTTAAGATGCATAAATATATAATAGAAGAGGCTCCTAACTAAGAAGGTCCTTGTTGTCCTTCATTTCGAATTCATTCATCATTAATGCCATTGTTGGAAAACTGGAAATTCAAAAAAACACTTGAAACTAAAAAAAGAGAATGAATTTCAATTATTACTCATATCAAATGGAAGAGAGCCTAACTTAAACCCTCGTTTGTCCTTTCATACGCTGATAAGATTTAAACTAAAATTCATTGATTAATAATGAAAAACCTTCAAACATCTAATTAATTAAATGAAGATGAAATCTATAATGAAATAAAATGTTTCTTTGATCCTTTTGGAGTGAGTTCAATTCTCTTAAGAACAAAACGACAAACTATTCCATAAATTCATATACTACATTAAGACAATTTATATATAAAATTGTAGAAAGAAAAATGTATTCTATTCCATCATAAGTTAGGATAAATGCTCCAAGAGTCCTCTCTTTGGAATGGAGGAGGTACTCCTATTTATACAAAAACATAAACAAATAACTCATTAATGGAAATCCACTAATCCCTCCTAGATCAACAAATCCTTCATATGGCTACAACCAATATGAGACACATATTCCTTTATCCATGCTTTTTCTCCATGAGATATGCTTGACCCCTATCCCAAATCTCCTTCAAATTTTCAAGAGAATTTGAATTTGAGTCTTGGAGGCCACATAAGAGTGTCTTGAACCTTCCAAATCACCTACACGTCACCAAACTCATTCCATCTTTAGGTATAAGCAAATACATGTTATTTTTCTAACTTTTAATCATAAATTCACTTTAAATACATACAATAAATATCTTTGGAAAATGAAAATATGAACCCATATGGTAATGGAAATATAATGATAATGTGATGAAATGAGGTGACAAAATGAGGATAAAGGTGAAAATGGAGTGAAAGTGTATGTTAATTTGGCAGCCCAACAGGGAGCCTTGTTGGAGTCTGTAGGGTGACTAATATTTAATTATTCATATGAGAAACACTCAAGTGCCCATCCTCATGTTTAATGTAGTTGTGGAATTCAAGCAATGATACGCAATAGCAGGATGGAGTGCCATGCTAAAGTACACACTAAAGAAATAGAGAGAACAACAGAAACAACATTGTTCATTGTGTAGTAGAGACAACATTGATCATTATGTAGTAGCGAAACCAAACCTAGAATTGTCATTGAGCAACATGGGTGGAAGCAGCGTTGTGGTCTGTGAGGTGAGTGGAGAGATTTGAGTCGGTGTGCATTGATGAGAAGAGGGTCAAGGGTGCCTATGTAGAGGAAATAGGCCCAGAGTGTGTTTGTGTTGCTGGGAGAGTATGAGAGAACTTGTGGAATAGAAGAGGGCCAAGAGCAGAGAGATCTGTGTGAAAGTGAATGTTGTTGTAGAGTGGATAGAGTGCAATGAGGGCTTTGTATTAGTGAATGTTGTTGAGTAGAATTGTGGGTTTTTTCAGAGTGAGCAAAGGACTGAGAATGTTGTGTGGAACAAAAGTAGAGGTACGGAAGATTAACAAAGGTAATTTAGCCTCTACATGGCATCAAGGAGGTCTAACACCTAGAGGCCTAGCTGAAGGTCACAACACCTCTTCTCATGGAGGAAAACAAGTAGATGAGCCAGGGGAGAGGTTCTAAGGAACAAGTGGGCCAAGCTAGAATCCCAAAAGCCCATAAGATGTATGAAATAAATTTTACAAAAGGTTACAGGTACCAGGGATTCCAAGATCCAACTTATCTAAC
Organism: Pinus taeda; assembly: GCA_000404065.3. Lineage (NCBI taxonomy): Eukaryota > Viridiplantae > Streptophyta > Pinopsida > Pinales > Pinaceae > Pinus > Pinus taeda. Next base: position 183,017 of record APFE031275038.1, on the reverse strand, counting down.
AGAATGTGTTTAATTTTATGAACGGGTCGATTTCTTTGGAGAGAGGTCCTCCAAGTTTGGCGCTTATTCCATATTCAAGGTCCACCACATGTCTAAGTGCTTAGCACCTGTGGATATGAATGAATCAACAGGTGTGGGAGAATTTCTCCATATTTTGAATATTCGCCAATTTGGATATTTTTCATGAGGTGTTTATGCAAGCATGGATGAGTCGACAGCTAGGTAAATGCGCACAGAGAGGTCTCACTGGATTAATGGTGACTATAAAGAAATGTCGAGTCAAGCCAACAAGGACCACGACATGCAGGAGTAAATAATGGAGTTTGTCTCAAGCAGAAGCAAGGCATCTCTAATATTTCTTGCACGCTTCATTGAATTAAATGAAGAACATAGCCTTAGGGACAAGAGATTTGATCACATAAAGAACAAAGCCATGATCGAATAAATTTTGAGCATTTCGATCAAATTAATAAGCATGGGGAGCCTTGTTGGAGTCTGTAGGGTCACTGATATTTAATTCTCTGTATGAGAAACACTCAAGTGCCCAAACTCATGTTTAATGTAGTTACAGAATTCAAGCGATGATACACAATAGTAGGATGGAGTGCCATGTTGAAGTACACACTTAGACAATAGAGAGAACAGCAGAGACAACATTGTTCACTGTGTAGTAGAGACAGCATCGATCATTATATAGCAGCGAAACAAAACCCAAGATTTTCTTTGAGAAACGTGGGTGGAAGCAAAATTGTGGCCTATGAGGTGAGTATAGAGATCTGAGTGGGTGTGCATTGATGAGAAGATGGTCGAGAGTGCCTACATAGAAAAAATAGCCCTAGAGTGTGTTTGTGTTGTTGTGAGAGGTCGAGAGAACTTGTGGAATAGAATAGGGCCAAGAGCAGAGAGATATGTGTGAAAGTGAATGGTGTTGCATAGTGGACAGAGTGCAATGAGGGCTCTGTATTAGTGAATGTCATTGAGCAGAACTGTGGGTTATTGAAGAGTGAGTAGAGGACCAATAATGTTGTGTGGGACAAAGGTAGAGGTGAACAAAGAGTTTAAATCAGGCAAAGTTGTTTCCAATTACATAGAACATTAGTTCCTTATTGAGTGTGGGTTGGAGCTTGCATACAGGAATTTGGTGCTTCCATCTCTAGTGGGTGTCTGAGGGAGGCTTGAGGGTTAGTGCCTCCTGCAATTTGGTTCTTTCATAAATCCAAGGAACTGAAATTTGGTGCTTGAAACAAATCCATGAAGTTGGTGATTCATATGGTGCTTCTGATAAGGTGATCAAGTGTCTACAAAAGTAGGGAGTTGGTGCTTCCTGCTATTGGGTGCTAGCAAACAATCAAAGGGAGTTGTTTCTTCCTATGAGTGGTGGCTCACAAACAAAATTTGATGTAATATAGTATATTCTCTTATTTACATCATAATAACGAACAATGTTTGGTGGTTTTTCTCCCATAAGGGTTTCCACACTAAACCTTTGTGTCTTATGTGTTTGTTTCTAATGATGTGTATGATTGTATTAGTTGATATAATTGATCTTATATTTGGTTAATGGCTTCTCACACAATGATTTCCAAGTCTGAATTTTAAATATAAATTGGTAGAAAATTTTGAAATAGCCTTGAAACTAATTCACCCCCGCCCTACCTCACCCCCGCACCTCTCAACATTAAAGATTGCTTCCAACAATTGGTATCAAACCTTGGTTCCTTCAAGAACAATTTAACCACTCGAAGGTAGATTAGAAGGAAAGAATGGCTAATAAAGTTCGACTAACACCAGAGGGAGTTCCATATTTGAATGGATTAGAGTATGAGATCTGGAGGATTAGAATGGGAGAGTGTTTAATGGTAATCAATGAAGATAGTTGGCTTTCTGTAGAATATGGAAAGAAGAACGAGTTTGATGCAGAAGCCAAGGAGATTATCATGAAAGGGTTGTCTAAGCTTGATGCTAATAAAGTGAGCATTGTGAGACAACACAGGAAATGTTGGCTAGACTGCAATATCTATATGTAGGAAAAAGCAACATAGCAATAGAGGAGATTGATGAACTTTGTTTCTCAAGTAGTGATCTTGAATCTGTGAAGTTTGTTAATAATGAAAAGAAGAGAAGGAAGAAGAAGAAGAAGGCATCCCATAGGAAATATGCTCAAAGGATTTAAGATCCTTATTCTAGTGAGCAAGTTGTTTCTCATCACTCTTGAGAGGATGATGGAGATGTAGAAGAAAGGCCATGTTTCTCAAGACGTATGTTATTTATTTGTAATAAAAGTAAAGATATATGTCAATCATTATCTAGATGTTCATGTGAATCACTTGAAAATAGAGATATACATGCATCTAGTAGTAATAATGAAGGTAGACCTACTTTAGTAGAAATAGTAAATTAGGGATCCTCTAAAGAAGAATAGAGTACATCTCAAGAAGAGAATAGGAATATCCCTAGAAGTGATGAAGATGGAATACTTATCAAACATGTGGAAGATTCCATGGACACAGAGAGGAATTTAGATATTTGTGGTGGTTTAGCTAGCACTTCTCATAGTGAAGAAAAGGATATAGATGAAAGAATCTACTTTAGAAAGAAGTTGATCTCTACTCTAAAAGAGATCAAGGACCTATCATAGGCAAATCTCGAGCAAGAGGAACAATGGAAAAATTATGAGCTTGAGAATGAAAAGTTGATCAAAACAATTATAGTCTTAAATTCTCAACAAGAAGAAGCTAGCAAGTTGAATGGGATGATAACCAATCAATTGAATGAAAGAGAAGCCCTTTTTCAGAGACTACAAGCTGAAGTAGTCTCATTGAGACAGGACTTAGAAAAGTAAAATAAAGAGTTGTCTCAATACCAGAAGCTTGAGAAGAGAACAAAAGCTTTGAATGATATGATTGTTAAGTTGAGATCCACTCTCATCAAGGTTGGTTTGGGTTTCAAAGAAGAACCAAGCTTGATGAAGGCAAAGGTTGAAGGGTCAATCACCCATGTAAGGGCAGTTGGAAGTTCCAACAACAACAAAGGAAAGCAAGAGCAACACGGAAGAGTGCAATGCAATAATGAAAACTTTCATGGAAGGAACATGAAGAACCAATAGATTTCATTTCCCTCTCAAGGACAAAGCCCTCAGAGAAATGGTATCTTCAATCCTCAAAATCCTTTTCATGGTTATTGTTTCTCTTTTAGTAATTTTGGACATAAAGCCATAGATTGTAGATGGCATGCAAGAAAATAAGATGTGTTGGGTAGAAACAACCCAAGAATGTGTGGAATGGATTTGACTCCCTACGTGGCACAGACATGGTATTTCAGTTATCTGGCGGGTTGTACTTCATACTCTTCCTACCATCAAGAATGGCCTCACTTGGCGCATTAAAGCTGGTACATTAGTTCGAATTGGCTTAGATCCATGGATTGGATGTGGCAATATGTATCACCTCCAACCAAACCTTATTGCATTCCTAAATGATAAAGGCATCAACACAATTGCACATATTTCAGATTTGGAGAACTCTACTATTTTCATACGGGTTTGGAAATCAGCAACCACACCTGATATCCCTGACCATTGGCTACAATAATGGGAGGGTTACATCAGTGCATTGTATGAATCACATGTCCACATATCAAATGATGAGGATGAGCTCATGTGGGCACCCACAGCACACGGAGTACACTCCCCCAAGGAAGGATACCACATCATACACGCTGTGCATAAGCCACTTGTTCTTGAAGGGTGGTGGAGATCTCTTTGGAAACTTAAGGCACCCCCACGAACCTATCTCTTTATGTGGAATGTCATTATGAATAAAACACCCATTGGCATAAACTTGATGAAGTGATCCCACTATGTTCCGACCTAGTGTGTCATCTGCCAAAAGGCCTAGGAATCGAATGAGCATCTCTTCCTATTTTGCACAACCGTTCGACACATATGGGAACAAGTCCTCTCCTCTCTAGCAATCACACAGCAATGGGATGGGCGTAATATCATGGAAGCATGAAAAAATTGGTGGGGGACTTCCACTAATATAAAAAGTCATAATCTCCCATTGATTATCTGTTGGCATACCCAGTTAAGCCAGAATTGTATCATCTTCAATAATTTGAAAATTCGGTGGCCATTAGTGATTGCTCGGATCATCAATAACTTTAATGAGGTGCCCGATGATGACCACCCTCCACCTGTTCGTACTATAAAACCTGAAGTCGTCAACCATAATCAACCTTGTGCCTATTTTGATGGATCTACTCAAGATCAGGGATGTGGGGGGGTATATTACTTCACCTATCAATCAGCCATTTTTTTCGTATCTGCATGGGTTTGGGTGCTAGCACAAACATTATCACAGAAATCATCTCGTTCAAACACTTAATACATTTTGCCTTGGCACAAGACTGTAGACATATTCAGATATTCGAGGATTCCAAAATCATCATAAATTGGTTCAATTGCACAACTGCATGTCATGTTCATTCTCTCATAAACATTTTGGATGATTCCTTGCAATTAAAATCTCATTTTGAACATATTTCTTCTCTCCACATTTACAGGGAGCGTAACTAGATTGCAAATCATCTTTCCAAGGAGGCCTCGAACCAATCCAAATGTCTATGGTTAATACAAGAACAAATGGAGGTACAGTTTTTCCAGTATTATTGCAGGCCCTACATTGATCAACTACAGTAGAGGGCTGATAGGCCCCACATTGATCAACTACATCAAAGGGCCGATAGGCCCTAATTTTACAGTATTTATTGCAGTACATATCATCTATCTATGGACTATATAATTTTTGTATTTTTGTATAAACATTTACATAATTGTGACTATATACCTGTCACACGGAATGAGTCGATCTTGCGGACAAGATAGACCTTCCTAGAACCTTAAGAAGACCTAATGACAAGCAAACCAACCAGAAACTATCTTTCTCTAAATGTGCTTTTATAAATAATGGCAAACAAGTGTGTTTAAGGCCTACCTTATGTCCAACGCAAGTTTGGGGATGCCTTCGCTCCTTTGATCCCAATGAGTTTGTTTTTCGCGAACCTGCAAACACAAACAAGGCAAACGATTAAATAGCACCTGAAAAACCGGTATTATAAAACATATTTAACATGAAAGTCAAGGAGTCCATGAAACAAATAACATGAGATACTTTTTGAGAAAAATGAGCTTGATTGTATTAATTCAAAAGGAGAAGAACTTTACAACCTTTGCCTTGACGCTGTACAAGCTCCTCCCAGGGTCCAACAAGAAGTCTCCTCTACTTTGACAAGCTTCACTCACTCCCCAATGAAGCCAGAAAGGTATGTGATCTCTCCTCTTAAGCTCAAATAGGAAGTCTTGATTTCACCATCATTTACCCTCAAAAATGTTCAGCTTCTAACCTCTCTAGCAACTAACCCAATCCCTCAATTTATAGTGCAATGAAGGGAAGTTACTAGGTCCTCCTCCAAAGGGATAGAATCCTCCTTCAAAGGGATAGCTCCTCCTAACAAGGGATTAGTTCCTTCTCTTTTGGGATGCATGAACCACCTTGGAGCGAACAATCCACGTCAAAATTCATTCTAGAATCATCTAGAATTAACCCAAAGTGAGTTTTTAAAGACAAAAATTTCGCCTTTTGACTTTCACAGGGGTATGCACCCTCCCCTTTACAGAAAGAGCGTATAAGTACGCAGGTAATATGAACAAAGGGTGCGGGCCCGCAGGAAAAACTGAGAGAAAGTGCGGAACTAGAGTTACATTGCTTTTTTGATGTCTTTCTCTCATTTCCAAAGCTTGTTTTGAAGAGCTGAGGTCTGAGACTTGCTTAGGAGGCTGGTATAGGTGGTGATATACCCATACCGACTGCAAATAATCAAGGTGACGATATTTTTGTATAACATATTTCCCCCTAAAGTGCGAAGTCTGTAGTAGATGAGGATTTCATTTATCATTTAGGAAGAGTGAAGTACTTTATCATTTCGAGGATCATCTTGCGGAGAGCCCGGTTGGAACCTGTAAAAAAATTCAATGCAAAATATATATATGAGATCATATCATCGTTGAGGTAGGCATTCCCATACTCAAATAAAAACTGACTAAGAGACTGAAAACTGAATAGAAGACTAACTACTGCTCTGATATAGGAATGATCTCGTAATACATCATAAGTACAGACACATGTCGATACAGTATGGACGCAGCCATTTGTTTATGAATAGTCCATAGTATAATGAATAAAAAACTCCTCGCAGCCTGGATGGTGGAAACTAGATCTAGGGTCTTCATTTCTACGTCCCGAAATAGTACGATTCTATCCATGCGATTGAATGTGTCGAAGTCGAACATGGTAGAAACCACTTGATTACCAGTCAATGATGTAAATTGTTAACAAGCGTGAGAGAAACCACCAATAATGACAATGGATCTCAAAGTACTTAGTACAATCCATGAGATGTGATAAGATGTGTTGATGTCGAACATGTCATGGGATCCCTTGATCGAAAGTCAATGATGTAAATTGTCGTCAAAGGCGAGAAACCTGCCACTAAGGCATGCAGATTTCAAGGTATTGACGATTCCTAGATCATCTTTCTAGATAATGAGTTGAAGTCGACAGAAAGCGATCTGTCGTAGGAAAGCCCACAACACGAAATCATAGATCAGGCTGAAGAAATTTAGTTGCAAGGACTGACTCAGGGAAGGTCAAGATGGATGACAGACATTTTGTAGATGAATGGCTTATTTGCACTGACCTCTTGAACACATAACGACACGACAGATGGTTTGGTGACAATTGACCCAAAGTTAATACCCATAAGCTGGCTGAATACTTTCAATATGGTTTTATCAACTGTTAGGTAAAGGATTTCCCAACCCAAGTGAATGAAAGTGTCGTGTTCAAGAGTGGTTATAAAGTATGACAAATAGACTCACTTTTCTCTCTTTTCCCCCACCATTTCTGGCAAGTACCTCTTTATTTTTTTACAAGCTTGAGGAGGATAACATATGCTTGATTATAAGCTCATCCTTCGAATGAGTCCAACTTAGCTTAAATTCGAACCCTAAGAAGGAGTGGTCCGTTCCTGTTTGTAATTGAACAGGTCCTTTACTATCGAAATTTAACGAGTCCAGTATAGGAGAAACTCAGCGTTTTTCATTTTTATAGAGTCTGAAAAAACTTAAGTAGACTCCAGGGTTGACCTTTTCGTAAATTTGTGTCTTCCAAGCCCGAAAAAGTATAAAATAATACTTGAGAGAACCGCTTGATCTTTTACGACCAAGGAGTACTTTTTGTAATTAGTGCCTTTGATCCGAAAAAGTAAAAAAGTGATCAATGACATGTCGTTTTATGACCAATATCGAATTTGAAACGACATGTCATTGATCGCAAAAGGGCTGTAAGAGGACCGTCTTTTTAGTTCCGTTTTAACGAGCTTTAAAAGAAAAACTCGGCAATATTTTCATGTTTTAGGAGTCAGAAAAGGGCTTAAAGGTGACTCTAAGGTTTCACTTTTTTGTAAGTTTTAACGAGTTCGAAAAAATGATAAAAATGTACTCATGGTTTTAATTTTTTTGTAAGTTTTAATGAGTTTGAAAAAATGATAAAAATGTATTCATATGGCCGACTTTCAATTTAATTTACGAGCAGGAAAAGACGGAAAGAACTCGGCATTTTCATTTGTTTTACAAGAATGAAAGATAACAAAATAATCTCGGGATTTTCATGAGTTTAACGAGTCTTGAAAATAACTAAAATTGACTCAAGATAGGTTTCATTTGTACAAAAGCTTGAAATAGAGAAAAACTATGCTTCAAAGTAGTTTCATTTTTACACAAGCTTGAAACAGAGAGAAAACTGTGCTTGATGCCCCCTAAGCATAACTGCTAGAGCGCATGCCCCCCAGCTTCATTTCATTCAACCAGTTGGATGAAATGAAGGTTCAGTTATGAGATCATTTGAAAGACTTGACCTAAAACTGTAAGAAAATTATGCAAAAAACTGAAATAACTAACCTAAATATACAAATTAACATTTATGAGATCTAGTCAAACTCTCAACTCAATTAGAGGAGGATTTGCTTAATTTTTTAACGAGCTTGACATAGGAAAAGAACTATGGTCGGATTCGGTTTCATGTTTACGCAAGCTTGAAACGAAAAACTATGCTTGTTATAAGTTCGCATGCCCCCAGCATAATGACGCAAATCAAGGTACATGCCCCCCAAGCTTCATTGCATTCAACTAGGTTGATGAAATGAAAGTTTACTTTCGAAATCTTGGAAAGACTCGTGGGAGTTGTTTCATTTTTTAGTGAGGTTGACACAGGAAAATAACTATCCTCAAAGCCCTTGTTTCATTTTTTAAACGAGCTTGACACAAGATAAGGAACTATGCTCAGAACTACTCTCTACAATCTACCTAACAAGGAACTATACTCTAAAATCCTTGATTCATTTTTTAACGAGCTTGACACAAGACAAGGAACTATGCTCTAAAATCCTTGATTCATTTTTTAACGAGCTTGACACAAGACAAGGAACTATGCTCTAAAATCCTTGATTCATTTTTTAACGAGCTTGACAAAAGACAAGGAACTATGCTCATGACGACTCTCTACAATCTACCTATATAACCTATCCTTGTTTCATTTTTCAACGAGGTTGACACAAGACAAGGAACTATCCTCGAACTTGATTCTTTAACGAGGTTGACACAGGAAAAGAACTGTCCTCAAAACAACTGATTCATTTTTTAACGAGGTTGACACAGGAAAAGAACTATCCTCATGATAGCCTGTTTCATTTTTTAACGAGGTTGATACAGGAAAAAACTATCCTCGCAACAACTGATTCATTTTTTAACGTGGTTGACACAGGAAAAGAACTATCCTCATGATAGCTTGTTTCATTTTTTAACGAGGTTGATATAGGAAAAACTATCCTCGCGATAACCTGTTTCATTTTTTAACGATGTTGATACAGGAAAAAACTATCCTCGCAACAATTGATTCATTTTTTAACGAGGATGACACAGGAAAAGAACTGTCCTCATACTCACTGATTCATTTTTTAACGAGGTCGACACAGTAAATGGAACTTTCCTCGAAACAACTGATTCATTTTTTAATGAGGTTGACACAGGAAAAGAACTGTCCTCATAAGAACTGATTCATTTTTTAACGAGGTTGACACAAGAAAAGAACTGTCCTCAAAACACCCTGTTTCATTTTTTAACGAGGTTGACACAGGAAAAAAACTATCCTCACGACATCCTGTTTCATTTTTTTAACGAGGTTGATACAGGAAAAACTATCCTCACACCTGATTCATTTTTTAATGAGGTTGACTCAGTAACAGGAACTATCCTCTGACCAACTGATTCATTTTTTAACGAGGTTGACACAGGAAAATAACTATCCTCGTAACTCACTGATCATGGCTTCCAACTGGAAGAAAGACATGTCAATGGACACACCTTGATCATGGCTTTAAAGAGGTCTTCATCAGAAGGAAGAATAGTTCTCTGGAAGGAACACATGTCAAGGGACTCAAAAGGGATAAGAACATTGCGTTCAAATAATCCCATAGAGTTTTCCATGTCAATTACTAGATCTAAATAAAAGGAAGATGAGCAAACAGTGAGAGGCTCACTTACATTGGTAACTGAAAACATGGGACCAGTTGCCACATAATTAACCTGTGGCGTTGTAGATACCACTTTAGAATCAGGAACATTTAGGGATGTCATATTATTGGTAGTTAAAACAAGACTAGGGAACGAAAGTTGGTCTACAGTGACAATATTTCCATTGTGAGGGAAAGACATCATGCGAAAGAGTGCTAATACGACAACTTTCATTGCATAAACATAGTCTCGCCCAAGGAGTAAATTGAAATCCAAGGGACCTTGAACTACCATAAGATCAATACAGACAGTTTTACCTTCCAAGGTAATGGAAAACTTAGGAAGGATCCCTAAAGGTTCACTAATGGTTCTGTTAAAAGCTTTCAGATTCTGTGTAATAGGCACAAGCTGAGGGGAACCCAAAGCTTTCCAAGCAGTTGAGGATAAAATACTAACAGAAGCACCTTCATCTACCTGTGTGTGATGCATGTCCCTATCACCAACCTTGACAATGATTTGGAAAGGGATGGAGGAAGGAAGACGAGGTTCTGTCAATCTATTCCAATCAAAGGAAAAGACCTCAATAGTTGGAGGGGGTTCTGTAGAAATAGGTGAAATGCCTCCGGGCGAAGAGGAATATGATGTAACAAAAAGAACCTGAGCGATACGAAGTTCACTTTCTAAAGGGAAAGTGGGATCGATCGAATGTGAAATTGAATCGACCACTTGATCAACTAAAGGATCATCAACTTGAGTGACATGAGTTTCACTCTCCAATGGAAGAGTGGGATCGATTGTACTTGAAAATATATTAATCACTTTGTCAGTTGACGGTAGGTTGGGATAAAGTTTAAGGTAACCAGTTGGAAATTCTTGCTGTGGTACAGTAAGATTTTCCAGCAATTTTGAGGCTTCATCCATGTGAGGGAAAATGTGAGTTTGATGACTCCCTTTGCATAAATTATCCCTCTTCTCTACCCTTCAATGCCTTTGTGAAATGTTACAATCGTCTTCTGCGCAGCCCTAACCAGGTATTGATATGCTTTCGCGCTGCTAGGGCAACGAATTGTGATATCTCCCAAACTAAGCTAAGTATCTTACTTATATTATTCATAGATCTTAGTTAACTTTGTGTAAATATATGTTCTTACTTGTGTTCACTTAACCAATACAGCTATACACATTCACGCATCATATAAGCATTTAGAAGTGAAATTGATATCCAATATAACATATGCATAAATAGGAAATAAGGACGCAAAAACTATAGAATACTTATCTTTATTGATAATTCCAGACGATTACAGACTCGACTCACCTTGTGCACTCAGCTATAGACTTCTAGGCCTATGTGCACTCAGTTGCAGAGCCTCTACCTACACTATGACCCAAAACTTAGAATTCTACTTCAGAGCTATCTCTCATACATCTTCAATCATTGATTCCTTCATGTCTTAGAGCTTCGCTCTATTTATACAATCCCATGGTCCGCGGAACATGGGTACATCTTTTACAACCTACATTACATTATCAAAATAAGGGTGGACAACCTTATGACTCTTTAACATCTATGTGCTCTGTGACCACAAAATTTGGAGTCTTTACATTTGGATTACAAAATTTGGACCAAATTATGGGCTTTAAGCCCCAAAACTACCCTTGGGGGATCCCGCACCCAACAAAATAGGTTGATTGAATAGAAATCATGAGGGTTAAAATGGATATGGGTTCATTTTTACACAAGCTTGAACCATAGGGAACTATGCTTGGATTCAGTTTCATGTTTACACAAGCTTGAAATGAAAAACTATGCTTGAAATCAGTTTCATGGTTACACAAGCTTGAAAAAAAAAAACTATGCTTGGATTCAATTTACATGCCCCTAGCATAATGACTCGATTATAGGTGCATGCCCCCCAAGCTTCATTGCATTCACCTCGTGGCTATGAGGTGGATGGAATGAAGGTTCATATACGAGATCAAGTGAAAGACTCGACTGGGATTTTTATGAGATCTAATCAAAGACTCGAATTGGAACTTTTCTCTAGGGGACCTTGTTTCATCTTTTGATCAGCTTGACACAAGACAAGTAACTCTGATCAAATTCCTTGTTTCAGTTTTTAACAAGCTTGACACAAGTCAAAGAACTATGCTCTTATTCTTTGTTTCATTTGTTAACGAGTTTGACACAAGATAAGGAACTCTACTCTGATTCCCTGTTTCATTTTTTAACAAGCTTGCCACAAGACAAGGAACTATGCTCGTATTCATTATTTCATTTTTTAACGAGGTTGACACAAGACAAGGAACTACCCTCATATTCCTTGTTTCATTTTTTAACGAGGTTGACACAAGACAAGGAACTATCCTCATATTCCTTATTTCATTTTTTAACGAGATTGACATAAGACAAGGAACTATGCTCTAATTCCTTGTTCACGACCCATAAGAGGTCATCACTTCCAAGAGGTTCTAATCAGATGGGACAAAAATTCTCTGGGAGGGATTCGTAGCAAGGAATCCATTAGAGAGATCTGGTTCCAATGCCCCCAGTAGATAATGTGCAACATCACGAAATTTATCATTAGTTGATCTATGCATAGAACAGGTTGCCACATAATTGACTTGTGGCTGGGAAGATACCATTGGGGAAAAAGGAACATTTAAGGAAGATGGTTGACTGGAAGCCATATTTGGATCGGGAAATAAAATTTGGTCAACGGTGACAATTCTGCCTTCATGCGGGAAACACATCACTCGAAAGAGTGTTGAAACAATAGCTTCCATGTCATAAACATAGTCACTCCCAAGAAGTAAATTGTAATCTAAAGGGCCTTGGCCTACTATCACATTGAGATAAACAATTTTCCCTCCAAAAATAATAGGCAACAAGGAAGGATCCCTAATGGTTGATTTGTTCCTCTGTTAAAAGCCAACATATTCTAGGTAATAGGCACAAGTGGCGGTGAACCGAGCGCTTGCCAAGTAGTGGAGGAAAGGATACTCACAGATGTACCTTCATCTATAATAGTGCCAGGTACAACCATATTACAAACCTGTACTATGATCTAGAAATGCACATAAGAAGGAAGAGGACATCTTATGAGTTGATTACAATCAAATAAAGTGACTAGAATACTTGGAGGGGGTACCATAAGAACAGAAGAATTAACCCCTTGAGTTATGAGAGAGGAAGGATTTTCCTCCTATCTTGATGGAATAGGAAGATTTCCCCTAAGCTCATTGGAATTTGAAGAAACGAAAAGAACCTGAGTGGTATCATATTCACTCTCTTCAGGAAAGGTACGATTAACTGGAGGTGAAATCGGGTCAACTATTTCCTTGACTTGTGATTGGTCAGGTATAGACTCATGGAATTCACAATTAGAGAGAGTGGGTTTGATCGATGATTTATTTGGGTCAGTCACTTTGTCAACTAGTGAAGGATTAAGGTAAAGTCTCTTGTACCTAGATGGAAGTTGTTGCAAAGAAGTAGGACAATTATCCAACAATTTTTTGGCTTCATCCAAATAGGAACAAAGGTGAATGAGGGGAGTCCCGTCGCATAACCTACAAGGAAACTTAATTTTACCCTTCTTTCCATGAACTTTACTACCACTAGTTGATGGTGTCTCACCAGCATGATCTCCAGAAGTTGATGACACAAGATGATGTGAACGAGAAGACCATTCTTCTAAGATTAAAGGAATACCAGAACAATTTCAAAGAAGATGGTGTCCTGTACAAAGTTTTCATGGATATTGAACTTTGTGAGGCTTATCGAATGGTTTCTCATCAGAAGTTGCATTCAAAGCAATGGTTGCTTGGTTGCCCCCTTGCTAAATTTTCTTCTTCTTCTTCTTCTTCTTCTTAGCCACCTGGTTACTAGTGTATATACTTTCACTAGGCAAAGAGGAGGAAGAGGAGGAAGAAAGCCAAGGAAGAAGGCAAAGGGTCAGCGTTAGGATCAACTAGAGGTTGATTTTGTCTAGTTGGAGAAGTACTCGATTGCGAAGAAATCACGACATTTTGAACCAAGGAGATTGAAAAAAACCATACCGAAAAGCCAATGGTAAATCCTAGAAGGGACAATGTAGCCATATAAGGAGCACCAATATTTCTGAAAGGAGGAAAAGGACTAGGATTCCCATCAAAAGGAATTCCTTGATTGGTGGACTCTAGATTTGTTGCCATATGTCTCAACCTAAGATCAACTAAGGAGTGAACGCGGAGGATGTTATTTGCGGTTAATTAATTTTATTCTAATCAAAATAACATAACAAAATAAAAGAAGGATATCTAGGCAAGAGGATTACCAAGTAACTGTGAACTCCAGAATACCTCCTGGCGAACCGAGAAGTACGGGCAGGCAATTTCACCAAATGTTGTGTTCGGTGTATCACAGTGTACAAGGCAGTTGACTCGATTACTTAAGGATGGATAGCAACCTAATTTATTCCTCCCATATATACCCGAAAGTACGTGGAGGCTCAATCCGTGTTAGCACTGTCTAATGTGAAACTGCACAGTGAGAGCATTCCTTAATACTTTACGTACTATAACACCGCCCTATATACCCAAAGGTATGTGGATGAGCTACGATATACTCACATATGTGGAATGAGGTATCGCACTTGGAATGTATCACAGACAAGTAACAAAAGTTGCTATTTTTTACGATGTTGGAACACATCTCTAGCCTAGAACCTCTAAATGTTATTTATTAAGTTACAATCCTCCATTAGGTTAATTCAAATAAATTTTAAGTTGATTTTCTTAATAATTTTCCTTTCAAGGTTCACCACGTGATGTATGTTTGAAATTCCTAGAATGCAACTAATATGAGAAACATTCTTTCATTCAATTAACAATCAAAACCATAGCTAGTAAGGGATAGAGCAATCAGATCTTTGACAAAGAGAAAAGAGCACACCTAATGCAATTTCCCTAACTAATCTTATCAAGCATCCACAAATTACAATATGCACAATGCAAGTTTTTTCTTTTTAGTCCCTTTTTTGTTTAGATGAACAAAAGGGAACTAGATGCACATACAATCAACTAATCTTTTTGCAAGAAACAAAGACTTTATGATAGTTCCTTTTCGAAAGAAATGAATACTTTTACAACACTTTCTTTTCAACAAAGATTAATCAAATATAAGCTAACTTTGACAATGAATTGGTAGTGATAAAAAAATCATTTAAGAAACACTAAACAATCGAGGCCAAAGTAGGGCTATCAAAGGAAACACAAATTGATTTCAGAGATACAAGAATCATTGATCATTCAACAAGAAAAAACAAAAGGAAATTTTGGAAAAATCAAGTCAAATATGAGAAATTTGACCCAAGGAGGATCAGAACAACCTTGAATGGGAGACAGTGTGCTTCAGAGCACTGTCCTCAAGCCAAGGGTGCTCTACAACACTTTGTCTCTTGACCAAACCTGTACCAGTGCCAGAGAGGCCATCCTAGGGGCTTGCAAGCACAAGCTTTACTAAAAAACACTTCAAAAAGGCTAAAACAAGATCAATGAAAGCAAGTAAAGTCTACTAGTGTGTACTAGGATGAAGGTAAACTACTTAGAACGATGATTGTTCCCCAATGGATTCACCAATTTGTTATGTGGAATTTTGTATCTACGGATAAATACAATTTCACTAGTTGGGTAGCTACACCTAGAACAACAGATTTAAGGTGCTTAACCTTTTTCTATAGAAGATAAATAAGACATGGGACCTACTTGTTATCTTTCACTTTCCCTTTGTCTCCTTTGTTTGGCTCTCGTCACTCCTTCTGGAACTTAACTCGCTTGATAAGTACCCGCAATCATAAACAGAGGACAAAAACCAATCAAAGGAAGAGATATATCTACTATAAGAAAACGGAATCGAAAGAATTTACACATATAATTATCATACGTAAAGACAAGAATATGGGAAAAGGTGTGAACAACTTTATTAAGTAGAAGGAAGAATTACAACCATGAAGTTTGATCCATTGTCACTCTTCCAGCTTGGGTTCCAACCAACATCACATCAAAATCACAACACTATGGCATCATAACAATACTTGCTTACAATCTCAAACTGCACACCAACAATATCTCCTTACAAACTCTCAAATTATAGCCCCAGATCACTTAGATGAGTGCTCAATTTATAGGAAAATGATGGTGGTTTAGTCATAAATGAGGGTATTGAATGGGCTTCCAAACTTAGAGTTAGTTTCCATGGATGAACAGATGAGAGGATAGGAGGTTACTTAACTCATTCCCTATCCAATTTCGAGATCATATGAGATGATAAGTGTGGGACTCTTCAAGAAAGCTCTAGAAGATAAGAATATTCCCAAAACCCAATGCTGATTTCCCTCAATCTCACCTAGCATAGGTAAAATTGGGCCTAAGTTCTTTGAAATGCACCCTGACATAGGCCTACCTGCACTAAAGCACACTTTCCCCTCACCAAGGCTACGCTAGTCCCTCAAGGAGGCATTTCTGGAGGGATTCAAGCCAAGAAACTCTTAGGGAAGGAGGCATTCAAAGTGATGACTTGTCTAGAGAATGTAGCAACTAAATTAGGGTTTGATGAGCCCTAAAAAACTGATCTGAATGATGGGAGTGATGTGCCCAAATGGATCTATAACAGTAAAGGATGTCAAAATAAATTCAAATTTTAACATTTGTGGTTCCTACTGAAGTTTATAGCAAGATCGTGAATTTTTATGGGACTCGTTACCCCTCTTCTAGGGGTACCTATAGTGATATTTTCCATTTTCATGGGAATTTTTGTGAGTAAAATAGTCTAGATACACGGTTACAACATTAGGCAAAAACTTTTCCTTGCATTTTTCTACATTGGTAATCAACATAACCCTACCTGGAACCCATCTATCTCCCCCTTTTCTTCCAGATTCACAAATCCATTTCTAGGTCATGAGAATGGCATTAGGATTTTTTTTGAAACAAAACTAAGAATTTATTTCGACTCTTATAAGTTCAAAACCTGGTATGCTTGAAAAAGTTGTAGCAAACATGTAAATATCCCAAAACCCTAAACTTCATGCTGACCTTAAAGGAAAATAATCAAGTTGAATTCCATAATATAAAAAACTAACTCAACAACCCTAACAAAAATACCATGACATGTAGGACTTCAACGATAGGATTTTTGGGAACGAGCAGGAGCATCGTGACCTCTGAGCTTCTTGGGTTCACAGTGCCTTGGATCAGTGACCAACAAAGTCTTGTCATACTTGAAGAGGATATCCTTTATATCCTTCTTTGACTGGTTGTCCATGTATTTTTTGTAGAACGAAACTATGGCCTTGGCAATGCTTTTCCTAATGGTGTAGATCTGAAAGTGTGCCCTCCTTTCACTGTGATTCTGATATACACACCAGCACAATGCTCTGCCTAATGGCATATATTTGCAAGTGTGCCCTCCTTTGACTTTGATTCTCATATCCACGCTAGCAAAGTCGTGGCATTGTAATATAAGAATAGGTTGAATGCCTTGTAATAGAGAATATCAGATTCTTATAACAAAGGTATTTTGTGTACTTGGAAGGCCATTGATAGTTGACAACCCTTCTTGCAATATGTCACAACTGTGGTTGTATTCTTTCCACTGAAGCATTGAATGGAATCTGCTACCACAATTGTTGAATGCTTAGTGCCTGATGTCCCTCTCTGTCAGTATCTCTCTAGTTTTCCTGTTAAACACTCACACCACATCTTGGGTTCTTTCTTAAACTTAGGGATATACGATGGGTCAAAAATGGAAAAAGAACCTGGCTTCTGCTACGATACAAACCCTCCATTGGTTCATCACAGAGAACAAAGGAAGGGATTAAAAATGACAGATTGTGACTTGAGATCTGCCAAGCCAAGGGTTGGTTAGATTGATTCATTCATTGATTCATGCATTCATTGATTGATTACATTTTCACAAACACCTTAAAAGGCAATTTATGCTCATTATATGCTCATTTATTCCCCCCTAAGCTCATTTATCATACCGCATTAACATTTCACTTTTTTTATTACAAAACCATTTCCTATTTTGCTTACTCCACAAGATGTGTTACTCCTCTTTTCATCTCTATACCTTGTGGTGACATTTTTGGGGGATCCACCAATGTCCGTCGACTCATGAACTACCAACCTGAGGGTTGCCTACTACTTGCTAGAGCTCCACTAGAGAAAAAATGGTGAGGACTATTTTACTCTATTTAGGGGATAGAAAAAGGGGGATTTCTATTTCTTTGTGCTCAGACTTGGATGGGTGCTTTCTAAGGTGATAAAACGTGCTAAAATGGTTATAGAATTTGTTTTACCATCAATAATTTAAGGTTTCCCCTTACAACGGAATGATTGGGAAAACGTGAACAAAGAAATCTCTACTGATATAACATGTGTTTGATATTTTTTCGGTGCCAAACAACTCCTTTGATAAAACAAAGTTTTTTTTAAGACATTTGTATTTTACTTAGTTTACTAAATTTTTTCTTATGACAATTGTATTTCACTTGGTTTGAGATATTTCTGTAAGACAATTTTAATGTTTAAGATGTAAAAATGTCTTACACTACCCTTTCATGTAGTTTTGTACCTTTCAATACCTTTCTAAACTAGGAAAGGCACATCCACAAATCCCAAGGTGCCCTTAGCATCAGGTAATGCTAGTGCGAGCTAATAAAAAAGTATGGCCATATTAACTCAAGGATTTGAAACCCAAAATATGAGCTAATAAGAAAGTGCGGGCATATTAACTCAAGGATTTGAAACTAAAATTTTTGTTTTGGGTGCGCAATGTTATAGGCCCATACTATGCTTGGCTAATCTTTGGACTATGGAGAATTTGAATGTCTAGAATAAAATGAAATAATGATATAGGACTAACCTAATCCAAAGCGTAGGGAAATGTCAATTACATTCTCGCACCCCTTTCTCTGTAGAACATAATTATTTCTATTGCAACCAAAGGCTGCACATTTGATAGTTGTTGACGCCTATGAATCCAACTACTCTATACAAAGTCCCAATAGCGATAAAGAGATCATTTCTCATGTCCCTAATATGCAGTAATCTAGTAATTAGTATCTAAGAAGAGCCTATATCATACAAAATGAGAACATCACACATTTTGATGACATGTCTATCCAAACAAAATATCTTGGGCAGTAATTTGTCATACAAGAGATTTTCAACTACATACCATTTTGTGTTGACTTTCCAAAAGATAGTTTCAAAGATAAAATCACAGGTAGGTGTGAAGAAGTATCTAACAACATTATAATCAAGACTCTGTCAGTGAGTCTGCAACTACTTCCATAGAGAGGACGTGAATTGTCCAAAGAATGATTATGAGTATTGGGTACTGAAGTATAGATCTTGAGTTGAGCTCTTTAATGAAGGCTTTATTCCGCCTTCATGTCCAAGAAAAAGAATGAAATCTTAAAATGTGACTTTGAATTGGATATATTAGTATATTGTAGAATTGTTATAATGCTAGCAGAAGTATTCTAGTGCGAAAACATTAGCAACTTTAATGCCTACTTGTGGAGGGAATAGTTTTTGTAATTCTCTGCAAAATCTATCACTAGACGATGTTCTGAAACAATAGAAATAACTTCCAACGTACTTGTAATTGGGTTGTATTTTTCTTTCATCTTTGCTAATCCTTGAATAGCTTGAAGTTTGCATGGTGAAAGTAAGAAAATTAACTCATATTTAGACATTAAATTGATAGTACTCTATTAAAACCATTCCTTTTCTAGCTACAGGACTCTGTAAAGTGGTTACCTCAAAATATTCAACAATGCTGTGAGAATTATGACCCAGTGGCATGAAGTCAATGACTTTCCCTCATATTTTCATCAAAAATAATTGAACCCACTATATTAAGTAAAAAATTGCCACTATAAAATAAACGATATAAGTTATCATATACTCTAGACATTGCTTTATCTCCTAAAAACCTTCAAATATGTCAATGTTGGGTTGATGAATGGTGCATATACATTTCCTTACAGTATATGTTGTATGAATGGTACATATAAATTTCCTTACTTTATCTGAAAGTGATCCTCATGAGTCCATTCTTGACCAACCATTGGTTGATAAAATGGTAGACCTGGCTCCACCTTCAGTTAATTGTACCTTTCCAGGAGAGAGTGAGCTTCATACCGCTCAGGTTCTCCTTGTTTCTTTAGTTCGAATGAACTAGAAGGAAATACTCCCATCCCAAAGTGCATGGGAGTCATTCTCCTATTCCCATATCGCAAAGGGGAAGCTCTCATGTTTCTATGGCATCCTCTCTGAGTAGTTTGATCACTTATTTTGATTGGAGTTGACTAGAAGGATATCATTTTCCATCTTATGTGCCTTTCTAGATTATAGTATAGGATTGTAATATGGCCATACCAAGCAAAATCATATATGAAGGTTCATCTGTTAGTATTTTGTCTTCAATTTCTTGCAAAGTGGTTACCTCAAAATATTCAACAATGGTGTGAGAATTATGACCCAGTGGCATGAAGTCAATGACTTTCCCTCATATTTTCATAAAAAAAAATTGAACCCACTATATTAAGTAAAAAATTGCCACTATAAAATAAACGATATAAGTTATCATATACTCTAGACATTGCTTTATCTCCTAAAAACCTTCAAATATGTCAATGTTGGGTTGATGAATGGTGCATATAAATGTCCTTACAGTATCTGTTGTATGAATGGTACATATAAATTTTCTTACAGTATCTGAAAGTGATCCTTGTGAGTCCATTCTTGACCAACCATTGGTTGATAAAATGGTAGACCTAGTTCCACCTTCAGTTAATTGTACCTTTCCGGAGAGAGTGAACTTCATACTGCTCAGGTTCTCCTTGTTTCTTTAGTTCGAATGAACTGGAGGGAAATACTCCCATCCCAAAGTGCATGGGAGTCATTCTCCTATTACCATATCGCAAAGGGGAAGCTCTCATGTTTCTATGGCATCCTCTCCGAGTAGTTTGATCACTTATTTTGATTGGAGTTGACTAGAAGGATATCATTTTCCATCTTATGTGCCTTTCTAGATTATAGTATAGGATTATAATATGGCCATACCAAGCACAATCATATATGAAGGTTCATCTGTTAGTATTTTGTCTTTAATTGCTTGGAAAGATTTAGGTTCCCCACAGCTTGTGCCCGTTACATCACATCTGATTTGAAACACTGTAAAAAAGTATTGGTAACGTATAATATTCTCCCTTTGTGGCTATTTGAACTTGTACCATCCTTTCAAGTGGTGAGATAAACAACCATCAAATTTTTAATGATTTAGATTACCCTTTTATTTTTATTACTGAATAGTCAATACTACGCCATGCCTATTTTAGTAGATATCCCCTAGTTTTACGAAATATTCATTTTAATACCTCCAAAACCTATAAACCTCTACCCAAAATCCCCACCCCCAATATCTATAATATATTGGCTCTATTTTTCACAATTTAAAAACCCCCTTTATCAATGAACATGATGATTAATAAAGTGAAGCCCATATGGAAAGCTGTCCCTTGAAGCAATGATGCCATTTCAGCCTTTGATAATGGTTAATCCCAAATCCTTTGATGATCCATCACATCATCCCCATCCCTATGTGGACTACCCGAATGACTTCGGACATGAGGCTCTTATCCCTCAAACTCAGCCTATAGTTGAGTCCTCCCTTCTTTCCAATAAGTTGTCCTATGTAGCTAGGTTTCCATTTTGGCCTTTGGATATGGTCTCGTCCCCTGGTACATTTCTCCTAATAAGGAATTGGAGGTTATTTTGTCCTCATATAAGAATCTGGCTCCCCTTTCTATTAAAAGATCCCTTTTCCATAATCCTATAGATTCCGGAGGTCAATAATATCAAAATGTCACACATAGGAAGAAGAAACCCCCTAAATATAAAAAGGTTTAAGCTTGTAACAAGATCAAATTGGGTTATGTCAATGAGGCTAGATCTCCCAATAATTGGTTTGATATTGATTCTGATTTTAATGTTTGGAATGTCTCTATTTCTGGTTTTTATGGAGTCTGGGTCCTTACAGGGGATGTAATGGTGCATGTGGTGCCTCCATGATTATTATTTCCATTAACCTCTGGGGTTTGGGAGAGACCCCAAAATTAAGCTCCCTGAGAGGTATTTTCTAGGTTCATAAACCCTCTTTAATCTTTTTCCAAGAAATGATGGTTCGCATAGATAAGGCATGGGAGGCAATGTTGTATGTGTTCCCTGCGTGGCATGTAGTTGCAAATGATTCTATTAGATTACCTAATGGTCTGGTGGTTATGTGAGATCTAAAAATTATTGAGATGCAGAGATTTCTATCATGTGCAGGGATTATCATGACTAGACACATTATGGTAAACTATAAAATGGTATGAATTTTCAATTCCTATGCTCCATATGTGGGGAGTAAAATATTTTGGGACCAGGTTTTGCAATTTGGAATCCTTCGATTAAGTTCCATGATCATCATGGGGGATCTTAATTTTTCAATGGGGAGGGAAGAGACTTGGGGACAAAAGTTTAGAATTGATAGTATGGATACTTATTTCATAGGCTTGATGGAGGATTTTTCGCTATTGGATGTGATGCCAGATCCTTTTGGCTCCACTTGGAGGATTGGGAGAACTAGCGAGGAGGATATCTCAAAACGAATGGACAGGTTTCTTATTAATCAAACTATTGTTAATCATCCGACAGATATAAGATCTTATATTATTCCATCATTTATTTCTGGTCACTTGCCCATTATGCTAACATGGGACAAAGGGGAACCTAAGAGATAATAAACCTTAAAATTCAACCCAAAATGACTTAAATGGTTGAATTTGGGGATATGGTATGAAATGTTTGGTCTTGATCATTTCTTTCTCCAAATAATCACATGACATCCATATCTTGAAAGCTTAGAGAGCTGAAAAGGGTTGCTCGGGAATGGATTAGGGGGATGAAGGAGGGTGAAACTAAAGCTCTTAGGGAGATTGGCATTTTCCTATGTTATTCCAATGATCCCTAGGACCCATTATTCTTATCAAAGGAATACTGACATAAGACCATTTAATTGGAGTGTAAGAGAACAGACACTCTCCATTCATGGGAATAAGACATTCACATGAAGAGTAGGATGACATGGATAAAAGCTGGAGATAAAAATACCAGATATTTCCACGCACATTTCAATGCCATGACACTGATCAATTCCATAAGGAGGTTAAGAGATGAAACTAGAAACATATTCAATTCGTAGAGATCTATTGGACAAGCGATGATCATACATTTCAAAGGCCAATTCTCAACACATGAGACATCTTTCTGGTCGTAAATGAATTTCATCAGAAACGTTCCAAGCATGTTCACATCGAAGGATAATGACATATTGGGACAACGAATCATAAGGGAGGAATTGATGAAGATATTGAAGGAATCTGCAAAGGAGAAAAGTCTGGGGCTGGATGGGTGGGGAGTTGAACCTTTTATTCACTTCATTGATTTGATTATCGCAGATTTGTTGGTAGTAACTGAAGAATCTAGGATTCATGAGTTCATCTTGGGGGGCCATAAATGTGAATTTAATATCATTAATCCCCAAAAGGGTGGAACCAAGAACCTTTTCATTTTATCATCCCATATCTCTCTACAATTCGGTGTACAAAATGATATCAAAATTGATTGTGAGTAGGTTGAAGCCGGTACTGTCAAAGCATATTACAGAGGAACAATTTGGTTTCTTAGAAGGTAGATAAATACAATATGTGATTGGTATTTCCCATGAGATGATGCACTCTATTAAATCATGAAAACAAAGATATTTCCTTCTAAAGGTAGACTTGAGCAAGGCATATGATTGCATTGACTGGGAATTCCTCTTCTTGGTCATATTAAAATTTCTTATGTTTCTATTTAACATTAAATGGAATTTGGCATATTGAAAAACTAAAAATTTTGTTGTCATCATTAATGGCTTGCCTTCATAGTTTTTAAATGCATATAGAGGAATTAGATAAGGATGTGCCATGTCTCTATTGCTATTTCTCTTAGTTATTGATTGTTTCAGTATAAAAATGAGGGTGTCAGTATAATGGAATTATTAAAGGGATCTGAGTAATCAAAAATATTTCCATCTCTCATTTAATGTTCATAGATGATATGTTACTCAATGGGGAATCCACAGTGGGGGAGAGGAGAACCATTAGAGACCTCATTAAATCATTTGGAGTTGCATCTGGTTTGTATATGAATGAAGGAAATCAGTCTTGTTACACGATGATAGTGAGGAGAATGTAACAAAGGACATATGTGATTTGTTTGGGGTAGCATCGCTAATCCTGGATGATGGTTCCACCTACCTTGGGTTTAAGATGAAACCGAAAGGATACTATAACCAAAATTGGTCATGGTTA
>APFE031275038.1:119310-142991 GCA_000404065.3 Pinus taeda | reverse complement strand
ACCTTACGAGCATGAAGCCTATTATATACGTCACACCCTCCTTCAATGACAGGGAGGCTTTCCCGAAACATAAAACATTTCTCCCTCCCTATGGAACATAAAACATTGTTGCTCCCCCCACCCCCTCCAACCTTTTATGGGGTAAATGTGAGGATGGTACAGCATGGCTTGACTAGTAGGAGAGGATGCCTCCAACAGGGTGAGGAACGAACACTCGACTAATAAGGAGAGGGCTCAACTGTAAGGGAGAGGAATTTCTTGCTTGCCCATGGAAACTTCGATTAGGCATAAACCCCTTTCGACAAGTATAGGCAGATCTTGTCCTTCCAAACCTTCTTGAATTGGCTAGGTGCAATCAATGTTGTTCCCCTCCGGTCAAGTGCATAGATGGTGGAGAAAACTTATCCGAAAGTAGAGACCTCAAACCTTGCTCAAAATGTGGCATGGGGGCCGTAGTTTTACCATTCCATCAGCACGATAGTTCAGCAGGGATTGATTGCATCAGACTAGAGTGACCAACCAGCTCAACCCTTCAGCCAAGCCTCCTTTCTTATTTCACCGGCCGGCATAGAACATAGAGGACCTCTATAGCTTTCAGACTCTGATGGCAACAACTAGATTTATAAGCAAAATGTAGAGCGACCCGCCGGATCTTTAGAGATAAAAGACGTTTCTTTAGGAAGCTATCTAGATTCACCCAAAAAATGTTGACCTTTTTCAATATAGGGCCTCCCTAAAACTATTAGAGGAGAAGGAAAAGGCATAGATGGCATGAAGCATTTATATTCACCAGACCTTCGAGTGCGGGGTCTAGGGCTCTCACACGTACACTCCATGGTTACGCATGGGCATTGGTCATAGATAGATCACCTTCACTCGCTATACCGACTTACAAAAAGAATTTATGAGTGAGTAATTGAAAGCTCGGTAGCCGCTAATAAGTTAGCAATTCAGCCAGCTATGGAGGTTGGGGAGAGCGCTCACAACGAATCCTCTAGAGACCCACCGAGGCTTCCTCCCTGACTATAGTTCATCGGCTGAGTAAACGTAGGGAAATATATCTTCCTGCGCTTGCTTGCCCTGGTGAATATGTGTATAATAGACTAGGCCCGGTGAAGAGCTATGCATGGGAACTCAAGTTTCAAAGCTTTCTCTTGTCTCCTTTTGACTCACCCTGACCAGTTCAAGAGATGTGGATTACATTCTAAGGCACATAGACCAGCGATTCAAGGCCTCTATGAGCTAAAAGAAGACTATGACTCAGAGAGCTGGATTCACCAAATCTTAGGGACTCACCTGTTGGGGTGGGTTATGGCTCCCTCTGAAGCTAGTAAGTAGTTGTTCGCGGCCAAGCATACATGGTCTCAACTTGCTTCACTCTCCATCCAACCAACAAACCAAGTAGTTGATTGGAATTGTTTTCTAGTCCAAGATCTAGGCGTAGGTGATACCTATTTCTATTTTCAGATACCTAGGTTATATAGGTGTGGTTGTTTTATTGACCTTGTCAACTAGTATTCATAAAATCATTATTAATGATCTACTAGCCCAAACCCCATCTAGCCATGATTCAACAATGCAAATCCCATTTATCCATTGTTCATTATCTAGCTCCTATCCACAGTACGATATATACTACATATATCTATTAGTTTGTCCATTCAAGAGGTATATGACTATCCGGTGTCGGCAGTCCATGCTAGCACAATATAGATGCCTACCCATGCCTACCTAGTGGTGCCCCACATGAGTCGTTATCCCATACATAGGATGAATGTCCATTCCAGTAAGAGAAATATGCCTGACCATGCAAGAGATTAGGGGTCCATTGGTATGGTTTTTGTCGTTGTATTGCACCCATTCCCGGCATAGAGAAAGAAGACTTTCTAGCTCCGGCACAAGATATATGACTATCTAGCAGTGTTGTGTTCTCCCCCAGTGACTAGCCAATGTTGTTTTCCCAATGACTATCTAGTGCCTCGATTATTTGTTACCCTATACGATGGGTTTCCATTACAGCACTGCTGATTCGTTACCCTATATGATGGTTGTCCATTTCCATGTGAGAGATAGATTCTTATAATAATATATTGGTGTTGGCTTGGAATATTATTAAGTATGAACCCCGTATTATTTTTATTGTTGAGTCAATATTGGGCCATAAAGAGATCTAGGATCCAATCCAGTCCCCACAGTTTGTATTGTATGACCCAATCTAGGCTGTCTGGTATACGTATAGTAAGAGAGATAGATATAGGCTCAATCCAATTCATGTGGTAGAGATATCGTACTCAATCGAGCTCCAGCCCATACCCAACCCTGGCCAGTGATCCACCAGTTCAAGCAGTCCCCCCCAGTTGTTTGTACCCTCCCACTAGGTTATTCATGCCCAACCTATTTCATAGGGTATGGTAAGAGCTATAGGACCCAATCCACCACTAGTTCATACCCAATCTAGTTGAATTCAATCCTCTAGTAGTTTGTACTCAAGTTAGTCAGTTCGACATGGAGATAGATATCGGCCCCACGATTGTAAAGTGCATGATGTGTGCTAGCTTTGTATGATATTGGGCTTGCCATGGTATCGCATAGGCCCACCCACAAACAACTCATCCCACCTGTTTATGTCCTGATATATACTCGTAAAATAGATAGATAGGGACACCCATCTGAGAGAACCAACCAAAGGTGAGGATGACATGAGCCACGGGTGGGGTAAAGTAAGAACGCGTGAACAACTGTACATACAAATATGGTGGATCAATACAAAGTATTACGTCCCATACGAAGTCCCATACGGATGATGGGTTGATAACAGTCTGAAGTGATAATGTATGTCAGAAGTAGTGTCATATATGATACAATGAGTGAATGCAGTTTCCTTCCTCTATGGAGCTTACAATCAGACACTGCGGATCATCCCTTTATGGGAAACACTAAATGCGCTGCAAGACTTCACTAAATGGTGTTTTTTCCCCACAGATTCATAAAGTATCACAAATCCTTTCCCGTAGCTTCAGCCAACTACATGTCTACTGCTGGATTTCCTCATGCAGATACCAGTTCCTCAACAATGGCTCTAAGGTGTGCACAAATTTATGCACCCATCACTGAATAGGAACACTCTGCATCATCCATGAGATTTCACAACTACGGATGTGCTTCACTGGATTCGAATCCCCACTAAATCTTGAACCAAAATGAAAGTGCAGGAACTTACACGATGGAGCCCCAATATCTGACAGAAACCACGTTTGTAAGGCTTCCACCGAGTATTCCCATGATTGCAACATTCTCTTGTGTGTTTCCCACCAACGCACCGGGGTATCCGTCTGTTAACACCCAGGTTGTTCCCTATGACTCCCAAGGGAATACGGCCGGGGTAACCACTAACCAAGCTTTGGAATATAGGTCCTAGCCTGACTATAATCAGAGAGGGATCTCTCTTTAAGTTTTAGCTCTGTTTTGTGAAAATTTTAGGCTAGTTATAAGTCTTAGTTTTTTGTTTGAGATTTTGGTTGTGAAACTGTTGTTGTGAGAAGGGAATGAAATATGTGAAAGATACTAGTCCATTGGGCATATGGAATCAGAAATCTGAGACAGTCCTGGTGCCTATGATGGAGAAAGTTTTACTGCAAGGCTAGATGGCTATTCTTAATATAAATTCTAATTAGTGAGTGAAGCAGTGGGATATGGAATTACGGACAGTGTGATATCAATTGAACAAAAATTTCTACTTAGTAGCATACATGAATTACTAAATAGTAACTGTGAAAAGATTCAGGGTTTTTTTTTTTTTCTCAGTAAAGCTATCTATTATATTATGTACATGGTGAAATTTACATTCAGTATATCAGAGTGCCCAAGCCCAGCAGTGGCGCTATGGGCATTAAGACGAGACCCAAAAAAGGCCATTGAAACACCAACCAGACTTCGACCCGACTAGAACCGCCCACGCAGGGGCCTGAAAATTGATTGAAACTGCCTACGTAGGGGCCTTGGTACGATACCCACAAAGGGCCATTGAAGCTCTAACCATAATTTGACTAGACTAAAACCGCCCACGTAGAGGCCTGAACACTGACTGAGACTGCCCACGCAGGGGCCCGACAACTGATTGAAACTGCCCACGCAGGGGCCCGACAATTGACTGAAACTATCCATAGGAGCAAAACACGAAATCCCTCGCCGGGGCTTCAAAAGAGGTTCAGAGACTTCCCTATCAGGTCTAACAGACTTAGCCATAGCAAACATTGAATTGGACCTGAACCAGAGAAAACATAAAACATGGTCGTGAACATAATCAAAACCAGAGCGAGCCAAAACATAACCTGAACAACGCCGAGTGCAGAGGAAGCGGTTCAACAGAGGGCTACTCGGGAGGCTTTTCCTCCACCACTTCACACCAGCCATATTTCTCCCGCAAAGTTTCCCAGTCCTCCTCAACTTCCGCCTTGGAGGTCCTTGCTTCCTGAGCCTGAGGGCTTTTAGAAGCTTGTCCAGGTTCCTCCGCAGGTAGTCTTTATTCCGCGCCCAAGCTTTCCCCTAAAGTCCTCTCCCCACTGCTCGCTTCTCCAGCCTCGTCCTGAGCTTCCTCGAGAAAAAGGACTGATATATGCGCGTTAATGCGGGGTCGATCCTGCGTGTAGCCAAAGGAAAAAATGGCAGATCCGGAAGCGGGTGCAGGGGATGGCTCGGCATTAGGACTGCTTGAGTCCATGAACTGGCTTGCCTGAATGGGGGTGGCCTGAATTCCTCTATGACACTGGCAGCCACAGCACTGAACACGAGGTCGTGAGGCTGGAGGGTGAGCCGGTCTTCTGCGGGCTGGACCCCTTCTTCGATACATGTTTGCAGGGGCTGCAGGGTCGGAGATGGATGCAGGAGCGGAATTGTCGTAGCACCCCACTGTCCAGAACCACCACTGCAGAGTACCCAAACAACAACCAGAATTGAACGCGCCAACGCTGCCCACAGGATTAGAAGCCTGAGGGACGATGCATCTGACAACAAACTGTTCTCCATAGCTCGGCCCTTCTTCCTTAAAAACAGTCCAGTGATTCCCTTGGCGCCTGTACGCCTCAGCTGCAAGTTGCAGTCGATCCATGGTGCCATAACTCTCATTGAATGCCTACCGCCTTCCTTGTATCAACTGTCCATGGCAGCAAAGGGCTACTTCAATGCTCTGCTTGGACACGAGGCAGCCCATGTCTACCATGTGGCTCCTCTCCATCGCATGTCCCATCACCCGCATCCGGGGCAGCTACGTCATTTTGGATCAGTCTGGCACACTCTTGAGCCTGATCAAAGTTAGAAATGATGCTGGTGTTGCCAGTATTAAGGGTGCTAGCATTTTCTACTCCTATGTTGGCGAGAAGGTCAGCAACCTTATTGCCTCCCCTTTTAGTGTGAATGAACGAGATGACTCTGTTACTGCGGAGCAAGTGTTCAATATCTTTCAACCTGGCTTCAAGTCTCCAGCTGGTGGCGATTTTATTTTCTTGAGATCCATTTTGGAGGCGCTTTGCCATGTTTATGAGGATATGGGAGTCTCCTTCCACGACTAGGGGCTGAAGGTTGAGTTTCCATGCGAGTGTGAGTCCTTTCCAGAGACCTTCCAACTCAGCTGAGTTGTTAGTATCCCAACCTATGTTTCCAAAATAAATCTGCAAGAGAGAGCCTTCATGATTCCTTATGATTCCTCCAAAGCCCGCTGTGCCAGGGTTGCCCTTAGAGGCACCATCAAAGTTGACCTTGTGGGAATTCTTTGGGGGAGCCTGCCACTTGCAAATGTTGATGCTGCTGTTTTTGGCCACGTCATGCTTTTGAAGTTCCTGTGGTAGTACCAGTTGCCAGTTGTCGAGGATGCTTTTCTCATTGGCTTGTGAGGGAAGATCCTCCTGCGACCATGAACGGAGCAACAAAGTTTCTTGAAGATTCCCGCATAGCCTTTTCCATATGTCCTCAATTTGGGAGTATTGGTTTTTGAATATTCGTGTGTTTCTTTCCTTCTAGACGCTCCAGAGGATTAGTCCCAGGATGATGTGCCATAACCGATTAAGGAGCTCACTTTTGTATGGTTTCTGGGGCCATTGTCTTAAAGAGCTGATTATGTTGTTCTCCTGCCTGCAGCGTCTTTGACATCTGAAGCTCGATTTTTCCCATAGCTGATTGGCTAGGGGACAGTCATCCAAGAGATGTTGAAGGGTTTCCTCACTGCGCTTGCAGTTATGGTAGTAGGATGGACCCTGGAAATTTCTTCTTCTTAGTTTGTCCCAAGTGAGGATCCTTTTGTGTCCGACCAGCCATAAGAAGTGTGAGACTTTGGGCCAGGAATCGAGCTCCCATATTTTGTGCCAGATAGTGTCGGAAGGAGTAGTGTTGTTGTTTATTATTTTGTACGCTTCTGAAGGAGAGTAGGTGCCTTTTGGTTGGTATCCCCATCGAAGGATGTCATTGCCTTCATTGTGTCTGATGTTTCTTTTCCTTAGCTCCAACTCTAGTTGCTCAGCATCTTGAAGGTCAGTGTTGTGGATTAGCTGATTGCCCCATTTTCATTGCCTGAAGCCGTGCTCCTCCTCCTGTAGCCAGTACTGTTGAACCGTTTCCTGCCGCTGTTCCTGCCTAATGGGGGCTAGATCTGGGAACAAAATACTGTTGAGTTTTGGCATTTGATTCCACGCCTCTGTCAAAAAGTGAGTTGTGTTGCCGTTCCTCACCTCCCAGAAACTGTGCCTTTGTATTATTTGGTAGTGTTGTTTGGCAACATTCCACATTAGCGAGCCCTTGTCATTGGGAGTGAACCTGATGAGTTCCTCCTGAGGTCTGTTGTTGGCATATTTGGTTGTCCATAGTTTGGCCCAGGGTTTATCTGGATTAGTGGCCCATTGCCACCAGATGTTTGCCCCCATGATGGTGTTGCTATGCTCGGGGTCTCTCCGTCCCAGCCCCCCTTTGTCTTTGGGCATACAGACAGTGGCCCATTTAACCAGGGCCCATTTGCGATTGGTTGCCGTGCTGCCCCATAGGAAGCAACGCTGAAGGTTTCTTATTTTTTTAAGTACCCACTTCGGCGCTGCTGGGATAGAGAACATGTAGAGCGGCATCGCCTGAAGGATTGATTTGATGAGAACAACTCGACTGACAAGATTTAAGGTTCTGTGAGTCTAGAGGTTAAGGCGAGAATCGAGCTTTTCAAGAAGAGATTTCCAGGTGGAGTTCTTTATGGCTGAAGCGGTGAGCGGTGCTCCCAGGTATTTGGAGGGGAGGGAAGCGGAGGGGAATCCTAAGATGTAGGCAACCGCGGTCTTGACCGAGGGGGGAGTGTGAAAGAAAAAGATCTGAGACTTAGAGCAGTTGACATTGGTGCCCGAGGCTTCTGAGAAGTCATTGAGCAGGGATTTGAAGCGAGAGGCTTCCTGGACTGAAGGGTATCCGAAGAGCATAATGTCGTCGACAAACTGCCGGTGGGAGTTGGTAGGGGTGTTATGGACCGAAAGGCATTTAAGCTGATGAGAGAGTAGCGCATTTTTTATGTGACGCCCCAGACCTTCAGCCATTAGGACAAAGAGGAAGGGGGAGAGGGGGTCACCTTGCCGGATCCCTCTAGTCGGTTTAAAGGGTCGGGAGGGGATGCCATTGACAAGGATGGAGAATTGAGTTGAGGTGACTAGACTCATAATCCATCGTACCCACATTGAGCAGAAGCCAAAGGCAGTGAGCATGTGCTGAATGTAATTCCAACTTAGTTTATCAAAGGCCTTAGAGAGGTCCATTTTAAGGAGCATACTTGCCTACTTTGTGGTTTTTAGGGAGTGAATTATCTCATGCGTGAGAAGAATTCCATCCATGATCTGCCACCCTTCCACATAGCCTGACTGTTCCAGTGATATGAGCATGGGTAGGAGGGGCTTGAGCCGGTTCGCAATCACTTTAGATACAACTTTGTAGATGACGTTACAAAGAGCTATCGGCCTGTACTTATCCGGGGTGATAGAATCTTCCTCTTTTGGAATGAGCGCAATGAAGGTTGTATTGAGCAATGGGAGTAGCCAATGGATGGTTCTTGATTCTTCTACAATTTTCCAGACCTCGTGCTTTATCAGATCCCAGAAAGTGTGGAAGAAAGTTGTGGTGAAACCGTCTGGCCCCGGGGCTTTACCTTCCTTTAGCTGAGACATTGCATCATTCACCTCCTGCATTAGAATGGGGCGAAGAAGAAGTTCATTATGCTCCTCCGTGACAATCTTTGGCACATTTTTGGTTATTCTTTCAATAGCCGGGCGCTTGTCTCCTTTAGGCTCTGTATGGACTTGAGCAAAGTGATTGAGGAATTCCGCTTCAATTTCCACATGTTCCTCTATTTTGGCGCCTTCTTGTGTTTGAATGAAGGGAATGCTGTTGTGCATTCTTCGCTGAACAGTGGTCCTGTGGAAGAATTTGGTATTGCGTTCACCTTCTCTTAGTCATCTTATTCTGGATTTTTGCCTCTAGTATATTTCCTCCTGTTTCCGCCTTTCCTCCAATTTGTTGTGGATGTTTCGTTCATGTTCCAACGTTTCTTCAGTGTGCCCCTCTGTTATTATATTTTGTTGGAGAGCCAAAAATTCCTTGTTTAGTTCTTGTTGTGCTGTGAAGATGTTACCAAAGGTCTCCCTGTTCCACTGTTTTAGATGACCTTTTAAAAACCTGAGCTTTTGTTGGAGCTGAAACATCTTAGATCCTTCAGGTGGGGTGAAGGTTGTCCAAATATTTTTGACCATGTCTTTGAACGAAGGATGCGTGAGCCAGAATTCTTCGAAGCGGAAGGGTCTTCTAGTGGGATTGCCTAGTCTTTGCCATTGAAGGGCGATCAGCCAGTGATCTGAGCCAGTGTGAGGAAGAATTGCTGCTGAGAAGTCTCCTCCCAGGTGAACAACATTGTCTGATATGAGGAAGTGATCCAATTTGGAGGCGATTTGATGCCTGCCAGCTCTGCGATTGCTCCAGGTGAAAGTTCCATTGCCAAAAGGCATATCTATGAGTGAGGTGTTCTGAATGAAGTCCTTGAAGTGAGAGTTTTCAGGGTCCATTCTGTTGCGCCCTCCAATTTTCTCCTCTAGCTTGGTGATCATATTGAAATCCCCACCTATTATCCAGAGTGGGTGCCTTCTATTATTGTTCAAGGCCTCTATAGTATCCATGAGGGCCATTTTACTTCCTGAGTCTTGCGGGAGGTACACGTTTGTGAGATTTCCATGGATATTTGTACCTAGCATATGAAAATCTGCTTGGATGATATGATGGGAGGCATGCAGATCTGAAAGAGCTATCGCCTGTGTATTCCAAGCAATAACCAACCCTCCTGAAGCCCCTGAGGCGTCCACTGTTGCCGTTCGACATCCTGGCCATGCCTTGGAAAAAATGCCATCTAATGTGGAACTATTGCATTTGGTTTCTTGTAGAAAACACATTTGGGGTTTTTCCATTTTAATCATGTTTTTTAACATTCTAAGTTTGCTGGGGCTATTGAGCCCTCAAATATTCCATGATACTAGCTTCATAGTTAACTATTGATGGAGGGTTTGTAGTACCTCGTCAGTTTAGCATACCTACCCGAGTCTACCAGAATTTTCCCTATCTCAATCGTTCGCTGGAGATCCGTTTTTCTTCCTCTTTTCTTGGATTCTTTTGGGAGTTGATAGCCATCCCAATGGCTGCCAGGCTGTATGCCCAATTGATGTTGGTGGAAAGCTCTAGAGATAACCATTTCCAACTTGTTGAGTTGATCTTCTGGTATGCTGTCGTATGCCTTCTTATTGCAGGCCAATTCTAGCTCTATGATGTCTAGTCCAATCATATCGATGCTCTCAGGTTCTTCTTCCATTCTTTGCACTTGATTGCTTCCATCCTGAGTTGTCTCTGAACTTTGTGGGGGATCTAATTTTCCATCAATATCCATAGCCTTGTCTTTCCCTTCCATCTCTGTGAGTCCATCCGAATGAAGGGCCGGAGTGCTGAGAGGGGGTGGGGAGGGTTGTTTGGATGAGGAGGCAAAAGGAGGAGGGAAGGAGGATGAGGAGGGGGGAGCAGAGGCGTCTACAGAGGTCGAGGGTTGGTCCTCATCGGTTCGCGATAGGGTTTCAAATCTATTCTTTGTGGCTGGTCCTTGGTATTTCATTTGCTGTGGCTTGGTGCTATTGTTGGGATTCTTGTGAGCACGCCTTCTGCTAGGGGCTTTTGTGAAGCCTTCCTGGGCTGGGGTTTCAGAGGATTCAGGGGAAGTAGGTTTGACATTTAGCGGACAATCCCGGAAGATATTCCCTATAGCATGGCATTTTCTGCATCGAAAGGGGACGTGCTCATAGTCCAGAGGTTGAATCCACTCTTCATCCCGGTGAAAGAGACTTATCAATTCTGGCAAGGCTTCATTCATTCCTATAAAGACGCATATGCGAGCATAGGAGATGTGTATGCGTTTCTTTGTTTCTTCTGCAGCTCTGATGTATTCCCCTATTCCATTTCCTATATCTTTGAGGATATCCTCGTCCCAATACTCATCTGGAAGCGAGTACAGTCGGATCCAAACTGGCGCCCACGTGAGATCTTCCTTATCCGGGTTGAATCTCGGTATCCAATCCCTTAGATACAGACCTGCTGAATTGAAAAAATAGGGTCCCTCTCCCAGGATTCTGTATTTTTCCTCCAGGCAGAAGAAAATCGCGGTGAAGAAGCCTTTCGGCCCGAGCTGCAAGGTTACATCTCCCTTGGGTTACTTCCCGATTAGGGCATGATCCCTCATGTATTCAATTCTCTTGTTTATTTTGTGTCCTAGCAGCTTGATTCTGGGTCTCTCTTTGGCTATTGGTCTGCATGTTGCAGAGATGACTTTCGGGGTTTCCCCCTGATTCGTCCCAGTGTCATGTGCGGCGTTGTGTTGGTCCGTTCGCCCTTCTGTCATTTTGCTCCCATCCTGATGCATTTTGTTTTGGTTCAGAATTTCCTTGTTCAAAGATCCAAATACTAGATCTTGTTCAAGGTCGTGCAGCTTATTTTTTGTGCCTGGGGAGGGCTCTGACGCCCCCCCGCCCTGTGGAGTCCATTTGCATTCCTTGGAACCCTGCCTCACATATGCACGATTGGGTCCTTGGTTCAGCGTCTGAAGCGATTCAGAGGGGCGCAGTCTGTGCCGTGACAGATAAATCTCTGAACCCTAATCGCTCTGAACCCTAATCGCTCTCTCCCTTCTTCTCCTTCAAGATTCAGGGTTTATTGGAGAAGTTAAGAATTCCAATTAAACAGCTGAAGTCATAGAAAACATTTATAGCAAAGACAGATTGAGATCAGGGTGTCTCCATGGACAAATCCTGAAGTATTCTTTTTCTTTCTTCCTAGATTTAGAACAACATATGAAAGGTGCGAGTTAAACAAATAATAGAACATGAACAGAGATAGAGAACACTTATTATATTAATCCATAGCACTAGAATCATGTAGCATTCAATGGTTCCAAGACAACATGCATCAGTAAGGCCCAATTCCTGTAAACTCCAAGCTTTGTTTGTATTATTCTTCCATAAATTACAACTGAGTTCTCCTTTCTAACAAGAAACAACAACCCTTGCAAGCTTATGCGAGGGGGAATATATACAATCAGTTTTACAAAATATCTGAACCGCTGAGTCACTTGATAAATTAAATATGCTCACCAACTTTACAAAATAGCAGATAAGGAAGTTATTGCTGCCCTAAATATAAAGTAAATAGTCTTTAATTCTGTCATAAATCTTCTTGACCTTTGGAGGCCACTGAGTCGATTGAGCCTTCTGCATTAATGATCAATGATGTGTCTTTATGCTTTGTCATGTTGTAACTTTCTCGGCCCTGTTACCTGTAGCTGTGAGTGTTGCTTTTAGTGGCCGAATCTTCTTGCTGAGTTGGCTCATTCCACTCTTCTCCAGTCATAGTGTATGCATCATATTTTCTAAACATGATGACTTATGTTTTTTGATGAAAAAACTTTGATGAAAACCTCCTGTTTACAGCAACAACTGTATCATGCTGGTCCACCATTCCTGTGCAGGCAATTGATGTCTCAAAATTGCATCTAAGGTTTCATCTGCCTCTATGTATTTGTAGAAGTTTGGAGGCACTTCAAACAAATGTCTGATCTCATTCATAACAAAAATTAGTTCTCTGCTCTTTCATAGAGACTTTGCCCAGATGCTGGCCCTGTTACCTTTGAAGTACTTGATCCTTGAGTGATCTGATTGGTGGCAAATGTGTTCATCCTTTTTGCATAATTCTCATGTGATAGTAGTCTCCCTGCACTGTTCAGCAAGCTAGGAAGACCTCTGCCCTGTAATGCTGCAAACTTATCCATGAATCTGTTGACTTATGTTTGCATGTCTCGGCTTCTTCTATCCAATGTTTGTACCAGGCTTTTCAATGTGAGGACCCTCTATATTAGCTGGATGGTTTCAGTTCTGTTGGAGATTCCTATTGCTGCCAGCTAAGGACCTGTGCGGTTATTAAGCACATTGATCATTATGTTGGCTATCTCAGGCATACTGTCTAGAGATGCCCTTGCTCTATGGACTTCCTTCTGTGCTTTGCCTATGAGTTCCATTTACCCATGGATAGTCTCAGTATATTGCCACTGATCTGTTATTGATTGGCCAATGTGGGTCCACAAAACTGTCTTGACCTCAGCCACCACTTTGTCAAGGGTGAGCTCTTTCTCCAGATCCTTTATCTTCTCTTTGAGAGCTTTTATTTCTCTCCCTTTTTCAGCTACATTCTGCTTGGATTTGTCATATTTTTCATTAAGCTTAGCTAAATTCTCCTTGGCTCCATTTAGCTCTGTCATCTGGGCTTCTAGGATTTTGATCTCACTCATCAACTTTTGCATGTCAAGGCTCGGAGCCTGCTCTGAGGTTGGTGTTGGTGCTGATGTTGATGGAGTTGTCTGCCCTGTGGGAGGAGCAGTAGTCTGTGGGGGCTCCTCAGGGTTTATGATCTTTGGAGGCGGATGAGAAGTTTGACCTCCTTCTTTCTGCTGTAGGGCTACCTGCAGTGCAGCCTCTGTGTCCTCCAGCTTCCCTTCTGTTTGCACTAGCTGTTTGTGTAGTGCCATGAGCAATGTTGCTACATCCTGGTCCTGTCTTTGCTGGGCAACCTCTTCTGTTTGAGGGTGAATGGTTGCTGGGATTTTAATCTTCTTTCTTAGAGCTGCAAGGTCTGCATCTCTTATTTTCAGCAGCATTTGTATAGCTTTTGGATCCTTTAGGTCATGCCCAAGCTCTATGATTATATCCTCCAAATACCTGATCCTTTTGTCTTTGGCCTGAGAGGATGCCTTCTCCAACTCAAGTTGGGCAGCTGTATTGTTCAGGCTATTTTCCAACCTATTTTCCAATAATGTTTTATCTTCCAGTGTTGAATAGACCATCTCACCCGTTTGCTTGTGAAGTTCTATTTGGTCAATAGGGTGGATGTCCTTGGCAAGAACCTCAAGGTTGGTTCTTATATAGTCTGCAGCTAACTGTGGCTGCAGCATGGTTGGCATGAAATGACTCATGGTCATTTTCCCTTCTGTTATGTCATAGGCTGACATAAGCCTCTACTGATTGGTAGGGGCCATTTTAAGCAACTGGTTGTAGATCTGGAGCCTGAGTGGCTCATTTCTCCTTTTAATATCAATGAATTGTTGCTTGATGCCTGTCTTAGCTCTCCTTTGCTGACTTGAGGAGCTGACCTCTCCTCCCAGGGTTCTTTCTTGTTCCTGCTGAAAGGAACTGGCAGATGCTTCCATGCTCGGTGGGCCCATGCCCAATGATTGCCCAATAGGCATTTCTTCCTCGAAGAGGGGATTCAATCTCTGCCTTTTCTCCCCTTGATTTGTGGATGTGGTGAGGGGAGTCTCCTGCTCTCTATCCCTCTTCTTCCCCTTTTCTTCTTTCTGTGGAGTTTGCAACACTGAGGCCTCCACTGTCTTTTCTTGCCTAGGAGGCACATTCTCTTGAGCCTGTTGCTCAGTGGATATTGGGGCTTCAACTGTTTGTTCTTGTTGTATTGGCCGCCCCTCTTTCTGCCCTTTTTCTTGTTGTTCTACTTGTTTTCTTGCTTGCTATTCTGCTTGCTGTTCTTCTTGCTGTTCCTGCTCCATCTGCTTCCCTTTATCCTTGCTTGTTTCCTTTTGAACAGTTCCAACTGCTTGTTGCTGGGCTGTAGAAGATGAGGCAGCTGCTCCAAGTTGCTTTTGGTAGGAAGGGGAAACCTGCCCACATGTTTCCAAGTCAGCCTCTTTTTCAATATTCTTTGCTTCTCTTTGTAGCATTTGCTCTCTACCCACTGGCTCTTCTAGAGTGCCCTCTTTCCAGCTTAATAAATTGGCATATTTCTCAATATGAGGTAGTCTCACATGAACATAGCCACCCAATTTGTATTTTACCCTCCTGAGGGAAATGAAATGACTAGGGTCATAAGGTACCCAATTGAAACTGGTTTGCAATTTGAGGGTCTCTAGGATCAAATCTGCTTCCTTCCATCCTTCCTCCCTTTTTTTGTATAGAAATGGGCTTAGATGGTTCCTTACTTTTAGTTGCACCTTCTTGTTTTTACTTTGGAAATGGACAAAGTCTGCATTTCCAAACTGCCTAAAATACTCTAGGGAGAAAAGTCTCATAGGGACGTATCTTGGCAGCCTGTAAGGGTTCAACTCGCAGCCATATATTATGATTATTGTATGGTGTTGGTAAAAGTACTAATCACCAATGTTTGTATTTTACCCTCCTGAGGGAAATGAAATGACTAGGGTCATAAGGTACCCAATTGAAACTGGTTTGCAATTTGAGGGTCTCTAGGATCAAATCTGCTTCCTTCCATCCTTCCTCCCTTTTGTTGTATAGAAATGGGCCTAGATGGTTCCTTACTTTTAGTTGCACCTTCTTGTTTTTACTTTGGAAATGGACAAAGTCTGCATTTCCAAACTGCCTAAAATACTCTAGGGAGAAAAGTCTCATAGGGACGTATCTTGGCAGCCTGTAAGGGTTCAACTCACAGCCATATATTATGATTACTGTATGGTGTTGGTAAGAGTACTAATCACCAATTTTGTTGACCTTTGAGAGGTGATGGAGTTGTCTGCCCTGTGGGAGGAGCAGTAGTCTGTGTGGGCTCCTCAAGGTTTATGATCTCTGGAGGGGGCTGAGAAGTTTGACCTCCTTCTTTCTGTTGTAGGGCTGCCTACAGTTCAGCCTCTATCTTCTCCAGCTTCCCTTCTGTTTGCACTAGCTGTTTGTGCAGTGCCACCAACAATGTTGCTACATCCTAGTCCTGTATTTGTTGGGCAACCTCTTCTGTTTGAGGGTGAATGGTTGCTGGGATTTTAATCTTCTTTCTTAGAGCTGCAAGGTCTGCATCTCTTATTTTCAGCAGCGTTTGTATAGCTTTTGGATCCTTTGGGTCATGCCCAAGCTCTATGATTATATCCTTCAAAGACCTGATCTTGTTGTCTTTGGCCTGAGAGGATGCCTTCTCTAACTCAGGTTGGGCAGCTGTATTGTTCAGGCTATTTTCCAACCTATTTGCCAATAATGTTTTATCTGCCAGTGTTGAATAGACCATCTCACCCGTTTGCTTGTGAAGTT
Organism: Pinus taeda; assembly: GCA_000404065.3. NCBI lineage: Eukaryota > Viridiplantae > Streptophyta > Pinopsida > Pinales > Pinaceae > Pinus > Pinus taeda. The sequence continues at coordinate 127,362 of APFE031275038.1, read as the reverse complement.
CTATTTGGTCCATAGGGTGGATGTCCTTGGCAAGAACCTCAAGGTTGGTTCTTATATAGTCTGCAGCTAACTGTGGCTGCAACATGGTTGGCATGAAATGACTCATGGTCATTTTCCCTTCTGTTATGTCATAGGCTGACATAAGCCTCTACTGATTGGTAGGGGCCATTTTAAGCAACTGGTTGTAGATCTGGAGCCCGAGTGGCTCATTTCTCCTTTTAATATCAATGAATTGTTGCTTGATGCCTGTCTCAGCTCCCCTTTGCTGACTTGAGGAGCTGACCTCTCCTCCCAGGGTTCTTTCTTGTTCCTGCTGAAAGGAACTGGCAGATGCTTCCATGCTCGGTGGGCCCATGCCCAATGATTGCCCAATAGACATTTCTTCCTCGGAGAGGGGATTCAATCTCTGCCTTTTCTCCCCTTGATTTGTGGATGTGGTGAGGGGAGTCTCCTTCTCTCTATCCCTCTTCTTCCCGTTTTCTTCTTTCTGTGGAGTTTGCAGCACTGAGGCCTCCACTGTCTTTTCTTGCCTAGGAGGCACATTCTCTTGTGCCTATTTCTCAGTGGATATTGGGGCTTCAGCTGTTTGTTCTTGCTGTATTGGTCGACCCTCTTTTTTCCCTTTTTATTGCTGTTCTACTTGTTTTCCTGCTTGCTGTTCTCCTTGCTGTTCCTGCTCCATCTGCTTCCCTTTATCCTTGCTTGTTTCCTTTTGAACAGTTCCCGCTGCTTGCTGCTGGGCTGTAGAAGATGAGGTAGCTGCTCCAAGTTTCTTTTGGTAGGAAGGGGAAACCTGCCCACAAGTTTCCAAATTAGCCTCTTTTTCAATATTCTTTGCTTCTCTTTGTAGCATTTGCTCTCTACCCACTGGCTCTTCTAGAGTGCCCTCTTTCCAGCTTAATAAATTGGCATATTTCTCAATATGAGGTAGTCTCACGTGAGCATAGCCACCCAATTTGTATTTTACCCTCCTGAGGGAAATGAAATGACTAGGGTCATAAGGTACCCAATTGAAACTGGTTTGCAATTTGAGGGTCTCTAGGATCAAATCTGCTTCCTTCCATCCTTCCTCCCTTTTGCTGTATAGAAATGGGCCTAGCTGGTTCCTTACTTTTAGTTGCACCTTCTTGTTTTTACTTTGGAAATGGACAAAGTCTGCATTTCCAAACTACCTAAAATACTCTAGGGCGAAAAGTCTCATAGGGTCGTATCTTGGCAGCCTGTAAGGGTTCAACTCACATCCATATATTCTGATTACTGTATGGTGTTGTTAAAAGTACCAATGACCAATGCTGTAGACCTTTGAGAGGTGAAGAATCCTTTGCATTTCATCTGTCAATCTGGGAGGAGGGACACCCAATAACAAGGTCATAGCTGGATGGATAAAAAGGTCTATGAATTCAAAAGTAGGTGTAAGGTGAATAGGATACATGACGAAAGACTGAAGACCAAAACACTACAGACCTTGGGTTTCCCTGGGCATTTATCTTCTTGAGAGGAACAGGGAAAGCATCAGGCTGATAAAACAAGAACAAGTGATAGATGTACCTAGTATATTTAAACACCTTTTCCCTTTCTAGATTCATCAATTGTTCATGAATCTTATTGGCAATGTATGTAGCAAAATCATAGTTCACAAGAGGAGGCATTCCAAGGGAGAATATGGACAGCATGGCCATAATGGTTTCATCAACATCCTGATATGTCCCATAACCCAAGATGTAACTGATCAAATCCACAAGCATTTTTCCCAGCTCATTGAGATATTGATATGCTATAGGAAGGGTGGTGCTCATAGCTTCAAATTTTGGCTGAATAAATAACTGATTAATCTTGATGATCTGAGCACTGGACAGCTTGCCCCCTTTCTTTATCAAGTCATTGATGGAGAGAGGAGTTAGGGGCTTCTCAGAGTGAAAGTGTAGCATCTCATTAATGGCCTCAGGGGTGATATGGAACAATAGTGAGCCTGAGGGGCTGAGAACAGCTCTTTGACATGGATCATAGCTGGAACGGCATTGATTTATCAACTCTGGGAGGACATTGACTTGAGGAAGATTGTAAATGGGTAGGTTGGAGTCCCAAATCCCTAAGATATCAGCTCCACTGAGATATTGGGCTTTTAACTCATTCAACAGGTGAATATTAAATTGGGAAGTCATGGCAGTTGAGTCTAGCATTTGGTAATCTCTATCACCCAGGGCCTTCCACTCTAGCTCTCTGTGTGGGGCATTCAGAGGTTGAACATTCAGGGCTACTGGTCTTTCCATGGCTAAGTAGTACTTGTGACTTGTACTGGAACTGATTTCAGTGGGCAGAACAACACAGAGGGGTATTTTTGCAAAAGTAGGGCAAATTGCCAGAGAAAATGAGGTAAACTGTGGTGATAATAGTGTAAAATGCTCAAAAGAGAGTTAATTGAACAACTACAGGGACTAGTAACATTGTTTTCCCGGTGAATTAGTGCAGCTCAGGTTTAAGTCCACGCATGCATTGACAGAATGTGAATTTAGGAAAATGTGACTGAATGCGGGCACAACAGGCGAATTTCGACCCTACAACTAAAAAGGAATGCTGGTCACCGAGGATTTGCTAGTAATTTACAAGGTTCCTCACTCTTTTAATTCAGGTTTTGATTATGGACACAACAAAGCGCGGAGGGAATGCTTTGGATAAATACTTGGTGAATTATCGGCAATGGTCACAAATGCAGGTGGGTTGGAGGTGCCAACGGTCTTCGGGTCGATTTCTGCAGGTTGGCGATAGATGGTCGTAATTTACATGTAGAGGTGAGCAACAATTCTTTTAGCAAAAGTGAGAAAAACACGAAATTTTGGCTAAAATATGGACTTTTTGGGTTATTGGCGCATTTTTTGGATGACGTCAGCATGATGTCATCAGGTGGGGTCAGGGTCGGGTGATGTCGGCATGATGTCATCGAGTGACGTGGTAGCCTGTGAGTGGTCCACAGGGCTTGCATGGGTGGCGGACATGTCGGAGCGCTAGCGGGCGGGGGTGCTGACGGGGCGCCGAGTCGAAGTAACGTGGACTTGACGTAGCAGTGACGTGGGCAGGCGGTAAAACACCGTGGTAAGTGGATTTTCTCGGACCGCTCTGGATACGGTCACGGTATTGTCAGAGGGCGACCCGAGAAGATATGGGGGTGACGCGTGGCAGAGGCCTGACATCACCTCTGACAGTTTCTCGGGCGGCAAAGCTCGGTGATCGGGGCCCGTCCGATATGCATGTGGGCCATCAGATGGGAGAGCCCAGATCTGACAGTCGACGGTTTGATGAGGTGCAAGGACCATATGGGCTGCGGGGATCAATAAAATATGATTATTCTCTGAAATCCATGCCCAGCGGAACATTATAAAAAGTGGGTTTTTGTGGTTTTTTGCAAGGTTTATTTACAAAGTGGGTTTTGGTTATTAATCCGAGCAAATCCCGGATTAATCCCAAGATTAATTTTTCGGTGCTCTTTGGGTCGCGCATAATGTTTTAGCATTTGAAAACATTCAAAACCATAGATAGAGCTATAATGCTCGGGGAAGGGGATATATAGATATTTTGGGTTTTTGCCAAATTTTACATAGTAATAGGGGGAATAGGGGGTATAAGGAGTTAAATAGTTATAGATTAGTAGTTAATATGAGTGAAAAGAGGTGGATGAGGGGGGTAAAATACTAAGCTGTTATATGAAAACAAATTATTTTTTAGGGAGTAGATCAAAATGAAAAGAATTTTTACACAAGAAATGTGGCCCTTAAAGAGAAAAGAACCAACAAAAGACTTTGACCTCTTTTATGAACATGGGTGGCATAGGGATGTTAGCCATGGATGTGATGGGGGGTAATCTGGAAGTTAGACATGCTTCATTAAGTTGCTGTAATACTGCTGAAATAGGAAATATGCACTGGCACCATGTTTTAACTTTGCTTAGGCCCGTGAAATGCCATAAACCATGCTTTCTGCAACCCCATCTACCTACCCACTCTATTGCCTAGCATTTTTTGTTACTCCAAGGAGGGTGCACTTAGACTTGCATACCCTTCTGTGCCTTTTCTTTTCCTTTGGCTTTTCTTTTGATTTTCTATCTAAAACTACCCTTATTGCTTCCAAGGCCCCAGATTAAGCAGTTGGGAACCTTCATTCTCTACCTATCTACTTTACCTACCAAGATTGAGCTGTTTGAACAGATTTCTTTCTCTAATCTACAACAAAAATTGAAACATGGCATGACCCAGCTTAGGCTGTTGGATCACCCATTGAGAAGTAGGGCAGCATCAACCAAATGTAAGTATACTTCTTCCACAAGAATATGAGATCTTTGTATCACCAAAGTAGATCATATTGGCATTTCCCTTGCCAATCATGAAAAATAAAACCTATTGGTATAGGCAGCTAACAGTGGCTCCACTTGGGGATGGTTTTTCTTTTTGAAAGACCAAGAATAGCAGGTCAGAATGCCTTGGTCCTTGACTTCTTCTACCAAAACTTGAAAACTTTCTCTTTGTACTTCAAAACTCGAGGCTGTCACCTCTGTGGAACTTCTGGAATATGAAGCCTTTTTTCTGCTTATTTACAACAACCTTTTAAACTGAACTATTTGTATGCTGAAAGAAATATATACAACTGATTATGTACAGGAGAAAAGACCCTGCTATATACATGGAAAGTAGTCAAAATAGTGCTTCAACATCCTGCCATTCACAGGACCTTCATTTAAGTCAGTTTCATCCAGATTTTTTAGGAAGTAAGTGTTGTTTCCTTGCACTGCTTGGATAATAAATGGTCCTCTCCAAAGAGAATCAAATTTTCCATGTTTTCGTTTATCTTCCCTTCTTGAATCCCACTTGAGGACTTTGTCACCTATGTTGAAATCTTCAGCCTTAGTCCTTCTATCAAAAGCTTTCTTTAACTTTTCTCGGAGAACTTGTACTCTGCTATAAACTTGGTCTCTAGTTTGCTGCAAACATATTATTTGATTGATCCTTCTTTGCATGTCATTTGGCTCAGCTTGACTTTCTTGAAGTAGTTTCATAATAGGAACCCCTAGTGATGAAGAAAATTTGGCTTCTAATCCATAGACTAACTCATATGGGCTGACCCCAATGGATCTCTTGGTCGTTAGTCTATCTGCCCATAAGGAATTCACAAGATTTTTATTCCAGTTCCTCTTATTTTCTTCCAACACCTTCTTTATGATGCTTACAAGGCTTTTATTTGATGATTCAGCTAAGCCATTCCCTTGAGGGTAGTATGCAGTGGAATGGCCCAAAGTAATATGAAATTTGTGGCATAAGTTCACCATCTTCTTGGATCTAAAAGCAGCAACATTGTCTGTTATTATCTTGTTGGGGCAACCAAATATGGACAGTATGTTATTCTCCAAAAACTGAATGATTATTGAATCATTTGCCTGTCTACAAAGGATGGACTCAATCCATTTGGTGAAGTATTCTGTGGCTGTGAGGATCCATCTATGTTGGCCTGAGGATGAGGGATGAATTTCCCCAATGAAATCCAAGCCCCATTGCTGAAAAGGTCTCTCTGTTGCAATAGGCCTCAAAGGAAGTGGGAGTAATTTTCTCTTTCCCTCAATATTTGACACTTATGGCATGAGGTAGTGAAATTTTTAACATCAGGGAACAAAGTGGGCCAATAGTAACCAGCCCCTCAGTATTTTATCCACAGTGGACTTCCAATACAAGTGTCCACCACAATCACCTGCATGAAATTCTTTCATGACATTGTTAGCCTCATCTTCAATTAAGCGGTTTAGCAATATACCCTCATGGTTTTTCCAAAGAAAATTGCCATCCATGACACAAAATCTTGAGGCTTTCATTTTTAGGATCCTACATTTAGTTCTGGACAATCCTGGGGGAGCACACAGGTTTTGTAATATATAACAGATATCAGAATACCACAGAGATTGTTCAAAGGCTACATTGATCTTTGGAGTCACCAGCTCCGGTTCACTGTCCAGTTGGCTGATGTCCAAGGCTTGGAAATTTGTTTCAGACATTAATTTTGCCAAACCTTGCCCTTTTATCAGTTTTGTAGGTTTTATTTCAATGTCAAATTCTAAAATGTTTGCAATCCATTTTCCTCTTCTGCCCTCTAAGTTCTCTTGAGTAAGTATGTCTTTCACAACGGGACTTGGTACATAAGCTATAACATGGGAGTATAGGATATAAATTCTAAAGTCTTTGATGGCTTTGACCAAGGCATATGCTTGCTTTTCCATGATCTGATATTTCAGGGGTGCATCCGTGAGAGCTCTACTAAAGAAAGCAATAGGTCTCTCATTTCCTTGGTTATCTTTCTGTAACAAGACAACAGCAATAGTATGCTGGGAAGCAAAAGAGAAAATGATAAACTCTTTGTCAAATTGTGGATTTGTTAACACTGGAGTTTGGGTAAGGGCCAATTTTATTCCTTCAAAAGCTTGAATTGCTTCTACTGTCCATTTTATTTTTGGATCCTTTTTTAGCATGTTATTTAGTAATCTGCTCAATTCTGCCAAATTTGGGATAAATCTCCTTAGGAAGTTGATCTTCCCCAGCAATGCTTGTAATTCTTTGATGTTTCTTGGGTGGGGCATTTGCAAGATGGCCTGTATTCTGTCTGGGTCAATCCTAATGCCATCCTTTGAAATAATATGACCCAATAAATTTCCTTCTTCCAAACCAAATAGGGATTTCTTGGGATTTAAGGAAATTCCATATTTCCTACAAGTTATGAACATTTGCCTTAGATGTTTCAAATGTTCTTGGTCAGATTTTGAGAAAGGTGTGAGGTCATCTAAGTAGATGACAAGGAAATCGTAAATTTATTTGGCAAAGGCAATATCCATTGCTCTTTGAAAGGTAGCTCCTGCATTTTTCAACCCAAAAGGCATTTTGACATATTTGAAGGTTCCCCATGGGGTTGTGAATGTTGTTTTGTCCTGATCATCAGGGTGGACTAGGATCTGGTTGAAGCCTGAGAATCCATCAAGTAAAGAAATTCTTGATGCCCCCACTACTCTTTGCAAGATGTGATCCATCTTAGGTAAGGGGTAATTATCTTTTAGGGACACTTGATTCAAGTTCCTTAGATCAACACAAAGCCTTATTTCACCAGTTTTCTTTCTTGTAGGGACCAAATTTGAAATCCAATCTAAGAATCTGATTGGTGCTATGATGCCAGCTTTAAACATTTTTTGTACCCCTTTTTCAATTGTAGGGAGAAGCATATGATTGATTCTCCTCAATTTCTGTTTAAAGGGTTTTTGATTGGGCTTGAGAGGGATGGCGTGTTGAATGACAGAGGTGTCATAGGACTTTAAATCCTCATAACTCCATGCGAAGACATCTTGGAATTCTTTAAAGAGGTCAATGTATTTAGGCTTCTGATCAGGTGGTAAAGATGCAGACAATTTAATTATCTTGGGTTTTGCAATAGTTCCAATGTTGCATTCTTCAATGGCAGCATTAAGGGGCTGCAATTTTGGTTTTCTAGGGACATCATTTGAGTCAAAAATGTCCTCTAATGGAGCCAGGCTTGTTGGAAGAAAATTGTCTTTCAATTGTATAACTTCAGCTTCAGCATCAGCTATTTCCTCAGAATGTAATTGTTCAAGTTCTTGTATTTTCTCCTGGTCAAAGTTTGTTGGACAGAGCATTTAATTTGTTGTTTTGAGTGAGATATTTGTTTGGTGTTGTTCACCTAGTATTTGTTAATCACTTGCAGCCTCTGTATCAATGCTTAGTCCTGAAAATTCTTGCTGCAAAGTTAAGAAATTGTTTATTTGTGTATCATCCTCAAACACTTGCCAATCCTTGACATTGTTTGGGACAGAAGGTCTGTGTTTTATCTCATCTGTAAAGCAATGCTGGGGTTCAAAAGGTAGTTTACAAGTGCTTGCAAATGTAGCTAAACTATGAGCATGAAGATTATGGGTTTTAGGAATTTTGGTAATTTGAAATTCAGTGAAGGAATCTAGTATTTCAACAGTAGAAGACCTATAGGATCTCAGTATTTTGTCATTAGTGACAAAATTTC